>SJOL01005521.1:61625-124805 GCA_004794785.1 Opisthorchis felineus
ACTCCGTTCGACTACCTTCATTTTCCCACTCAGTAATCGGGATATATCCGTCAGCTCCATGCTTTGATATGCGGATTGTGTACCTTGTCACAGTTATTCTGTCAGGCTCATTTCACCCGGTTACTGCTCGGTGGACTCCGATATACCTTTTTATGCACACGCCAACCGGTGGTCTCGTCGGTGGTTATCGCAAAATCGGACTGGTGGATTCCACAAACCAAACAACCAAAGGAAGCCGCTGTCAGTCAATCACTCTACTTCCATCAAGCATTTTTAATGGTCAGGTGTGGCCGTTTACTACAATGGATTGGCCATCTGGAATCCTCTGGGTACATTTTTATGCCGCGATCTTTAATCATCAGCGGATTTCTCACAATAATAAGTTATTTCCTCATCTTTGGCCGTACAACACAACGACCTAAACCACAAACAAGGTGAACGAGGCCGCCACAAATCCATATCAGGTGAAATCCTAACGGGGTTCCTAAAAGGCCCCTGACACGTTCATCTTCAATAGAGGTCCTTTTGTTTTCAGGATCAGTTTTAATGCACTCACCCAGTTTATCCTAATGAAGTCCCTAGAGAGACCATTTGTGTACTCAACTTTTAGTATCGGGCGTTCCGTCCTCAATCTCCCTTACCAGACTTCCCCTAATCAGCTGAGAGTTTTTGTATTCCCATTAGATTTTTGGTTCCGCTGACTCGAATTATTGACCTCTTATTCTTTAACTTTTATGTCTTACATTTTGACCAGCCGCAACCGGTTTTTTTAATCTGTGATGAATCCTCGATATACTTTTAGGTGCGACTTCCGACGATCAAGAACTAAGTATAGTAGTTAAACTCCTTTTCTACCTTATACTTCCTCAGCTATGTGGTTCAGGAGTTCCAACCTGAATACACCTCTAGTCTAATTCAGTTCTTCTCCAACCATGTGACCTCCACCTACGATGTGCGCCGACTGATTTCCACCAAGGTGCTAACGACGGTAAGTAACACTTTTCCTTCGTTTGTTCCAATCATGCCTGTTCGAGTTTACCCTGATTTTGATGAGTGCTTTCAAGTATTCTGTCGTAAGATGTCATTACTGTTTTCTCTGTATTGGCAAAGAAAACTCAACCTCTTTCATCCAAACTTCACTCGACCAGTACCTGGCGACAAGACCTATTTTGTGACATGAACAACTAACTGTCGTTCCATCGATCAACGTCTCTGTCGACGTCGGGACACCAGGACCGATTTTGTTATGCTCGGCTATCCATGGTTGATTCGATGCTTCCAACAGCAGCCATCACCGAAGTACATTGATTCGGCTTATTCTGCCACAAATAGGCCTTCAATCGCATGCTCTTCCCATTGCTAACAATATCTACAGGGATCCAGCGTGTAGCTGGCTAACCAGTGGCTCAGGGGCATTTTCTTATTGCGACTCTATGTAATCCTAACCATACTCGTTTACGCTCACTGGGTATCGCTTTTATAGAAGTGCTGCCTCATATCTTGCCTTTTCGATAAACGACACATCGTGTTTGAGAGCTGTCTAATCTCACCCAAACACCCTGAAGCAGGGTGCTTGTTTCTGTCTCGATTAAATTTTCAGTGATGTAGTTTGATGCTAGTATGCTATTTGTCTATTCGTTTGACTCGACTTGGCTGGTCTCTATTTTTGACCTAGATTTTAACACATCTCGACGAGCTTGGTCCCGCTGCCTGTTCGGAACCATCTCTCAACCCGATCAACCTGGATCTCCTTTTGGATCATATACTGAGGCGAATGAAAGATACAAATAAGGCCGTCCGTCAGGTAGTGGTTGCCGCATTCGCTACGATTGGTTCCGAGGAGGCACTTAAAAATGGTGAGCTAGTTTTTGGCATTGTTGTTGGTTTTTATTTGCAAAACCAGTGACCTCGCAGGCCAAAGTTCGAGAAACCGTAAGGCTCTATTCGTCCACTAGCGTAGTTCATATTACTTGACCTATCCGTAAAACAATGATAACCAGGTGGTGGAACACAAGCTCACCACCAGCTGGTGCTCATTCGCAGATAAGTACTTCGTCGTTGCGGCTACTATCTGTTTTAAACTCTCCATATGATTGCATTCAGTCACCGATACCCTTTCTGCACTTGTTCAGCGGTCTGACTAACGTCGCAGTGTTCGATTCATATTTAAATGTTAGTTTAGCACACAAGACAAACCGAACTTTTGCATCACTCCAGAGATAGGCCAAAGTGTCGGCCTCTTGGTATTTAGTCGGTCACAACTATAGTGTTCAGTAGATTCATCGTCACCACTAACAGCTTATTGTTCCACATTGGTCGAGTTATCATCTCACCCTCATCACTCTGGGTGGTTTTGTCTGATATGTCCTCGTGACATCGAAAAAGAACAGCGTCGACAACAATCACGTATTGGTGGCCGGACTCATCGATGGATATCATCAGAACCTCAGCCACTTCTTCCCACTGTCGTAGACATTAGCGGATACCATCTGAATGAAACCCATGGCATGACGGTGATGCAGATTTTTATGCCCCATTTCTGTTATGCTTTCGTTAAAATTAATTCTTATTCTAAATGACCGGAAAACAACTACCTCCGAGTTCAAGCTGCGTGCCTTTCGGAAGGCTTAGCTGCGAGGGCGTCTAACAAACACTTGTCACGTATAATGACCCTCGTTTTATTGGCGAGGTTTTAACGAAGTGCAGTAAGATTATCGGCTGTAGACATCTGTTTGGTCCTTCCCGGCGTCCATAGACAAATGGTATCGCCATAGACCTTGTGATCATGCAATACATGCAAAGTAGCCGATTACTCTGTACTGCAGTACAATAGATGTGCAGATGAAGTAAACAACACACGTGAAAGAATTTGTTGCGCGAAGACCGGTGGTTTGCGGGATTTCAAAGTTCTGCCATCTGAAGAATAAATGGATTACAATTTGCAGACAGCAGGGGACAAATGTAGCAGATTAGGTAATCATGTTTCTTGGTCCTTGTCGGGCGATCCGATACCTTCGATCAGGTTTCAGGTAAAGTCCCGTATTAGTTACGGTTCACTCTTATTCAGCGTGCGTCGGGCGTACTCCTTTGATCCTTTATGTTTACGCTTTTAATATATTGTTTACGACGTTACTTGAACACTCAAACCTTACGCTTCACACTGTCCGTCACCAGTGCGATCTGATTTCCTTGCGCATAATGGACCTCATGCCATTTATAAATCCTAGTGTCTGTCGAAGTTGGGAAAGACCACCATAGAAAAACACCTCGCGTTTCCATGGGGAACCATTTAGAAAAACTGACCTACACCTCTGATCACCCCTGAAATACATACATGCGAGAGTCTTGTCACACAAGACACAGTCGGGGGGGGGACTAATCCAGCAATCTTTGCGAACCTCACCCAATACGAATCCAGCATACACTGACAAAATTCCCTGAGCTGAATTGACAAGGCCGGTCATATGCCATGTCCTTTAGGACTTTTAGCCTTGTGCAAGGAGAATCACATGTACATCGACCAGGAAGGCGCCAAGATTCCGTGGCACTCAGCTTGACAGCAGTTCTCATTTCGCTCTGCCATGTGATCTTCTGAGAACCTTGCATCAGCAAGAGTTCAAGTGCAAATCAGTACTTCCTTGGCTAGGCGGCGATTGAGCGTGCGTAGTGCATGTCCCAAACGCCTTAAACTAACTGACTATATCCGATGTTCTAGTAATCCTGACTGAATGCTACTACCATCTCACTCCTGCTCAGCTGCGAAGGTGCCTGTAAACATGCGTTGGGAAACATTTCATTCCGTTTGAACGGACGGACAAATTTTCGCATTCCTACTGTAGTACATTGAATAGGCACCAAATGCCTCTTATTGCATGGTTTATCTGTTTCAGTTTCTGACGGCAATCCATGCTTTCTGCTTATTCGCCGGAATGCTACTAAAATCATTCAAGGTCTTTTATCCGTGATGGATGACTTGAGCAAGGTAAGTGGTTTTGGGACAGAACTTTATGGACATATAGGCTTGTCAGGTTATCTCAGTGTTTTTTAGGCACTTCCAATACTTGCCGCCTTCAGTGACCCATTCGTTCACTTATGGCTTACATGAAGGTTTTGGAACTTTGTCACAATCGTTCTGCAAGGTTTCTTCCGAGCTGTTTTCCAAAACCTGTTATGTACAAGGTTTCCGCTGATGAGTTCTTGCTGTTTATTCTAACGAAAGATCCGGATATTGGATCAACCGTCCTATGTGTGTACTAAATTTTTAAACGATACTGAACGGAGGGACCAACATCCGAGTTTTCTGAACAATTTTGATTGACCATAAATGCTTATCCCTCAGGAACATCTGGACTGACTGACGTTTTCATTGCGACGAACCGCTTGGAAGCAGCCTACGTCTCAGTTGGCTTCTTGTTCCAAGGGCGATCGTTTGACAACTGTCGCAATGAATTCAGCCACCTCGGGTCGGTAATCGTCACTGGGCACCCAGCAGGATGGTCGGCAATCATTATGCTCCCGAAATGCTATCGGTTCCCAAACCATTGCAGACTGTAGTTGCCCCAAACCGGTCCCTCCGGTCGGTTCGACGCGGACGACCTTAGGTCATATATATATATATATACCTGAACTACTCAGTAAGAATGTCTTTCATCCTCAATCCTAGTTCGTCCGTTCGGGAGCACATTGCCATCTGTTTGGTGTCAAATTTACACAGATTTCTCACAAGCTCTAATGGCAACTTTGAAGCAATGTGAGGGAGGGAAAGACCTGGTGTGATTTATTTTTGCCCAGGAATTCGGCTCTCTCTTGGTCTAATGAATGGAAAGTTCGTCTACTTCTTATGACAGTTTGGATTGTATTGCGTCGTGAAATCAATGTAAGGTAAGTATGTCCTGTTGTCTGTGCCACTGTCTCTCACACTGTGCTACTCCCGACGGTGTAAAGTATGCAGTTACGCGGAGTGAAAAAGCAACTCACGGATGGTTTAGCCTATTAATAGCCTGGTGACATTCTGAGGTTCAGGTAACTTTTAGGCACGTGGGTAAGGTACTGTTCGAACTTTGCGTTACTTCCTCCCAATGGTAGATAGTAGGATAGATAGTCGTTCAGTTGTGACACCCTTTCGGTGCCTAGCTGCCATGCCACCCAAAGGAAGCAAGAGGGCTGGGATACTGCCAGGTTGCCCAAGCCTAGACAGGAGACACCGAGACGCAGAGGTCGGGTTCGAACCAGGAACCTCCCGGTTAGTAAATTCGCGCTCCAAACATCTCGCCCCCTCCCAATGGTAACAACGATCGCGAAGCCTTCAAGAGTTTCATATTATCTGTCATTCTTCCAAAGGGAGATAATGGCTGTCTCGCAGTGGGTACGGGAACCGTTTCTTCAGGAAGGGGACAAAGGCTGTGGGATGTCCACATTTTCCTTCTATCTTCTGAATGTGCACATAATCAAACGTGTCAAGAAACTACTATGAAACGCCTAATAACGAAATTTTGTTGACTTCGACTTAGATTTTTTACTGTTAACTCCCACTAGTTACCGATGCTGTGTCCACACGAAAACTTCGTTTGTTTTCCTTTGTTTCAGGAAACGGATAATCCCATACTTTTGTCTGCGTTGCTTAGTCTCTCTACGATCGTTTCATTAGCATCTGACTGTCAATTAGGGTCGCTGTTGGCAGATTTATGCCTTTGTCTGCTACCAGTCTACTCGAGTTCATGTGCTCCCGTTCGTGCGGCCGCATTTCGCCTGTTTGGTATCGTAATGCAGTTTGCTTGGGAGCCATCCTCAGATCAAAATACCGGGTTACGTCCCTCGTCACAGTTTGATGCACTGAGTGCCGAGGCCAACTCAGTCTTCATATCCATGACATTACACTTGGGCGATCCAGATGAAAATGTTGTACAAGTGTGCAAGATCGCCCTAAAACAGGTAAATGCTTTGTACAACTTACTATAGAATGCACCAACTGCACTGTTGGTGCAGTAACTGTCCAGCTACCTGCTGGTGTTGCAAATGATAAGATTTTTATTTCATTTTGACCGTTACTCATAGAACTGTACGGTCACCCTTGGTTTTTGGTGTTTTCGGATCAAGGAATATCTGGATGCAGTTGAAAAGCTTTTGCGTCACGTGTTATTTAACCAAATTTTTTTGGTAGTTAACTTAATCATATGTTTTTACAGTCCCTAAGCGACCAGAGTCTAAACCGATCTGTCCGTATAACACAGACTGATAAAGTGCACTTCACTGTTGTCCCGAACTAAATCGACTGTGATTAGAAATCGCTCGAATCTTAGGAGGCCATTAGGAGCGGATTCAATCCGCAAAATCTAAACAGACTGCAGCTGGAGTTGAACAGATTTCTCCGGCATGTTTAGCCGGCTTCAGGTCGCTCCGATCCATGTCATCTCCGAAATCCAAAGGATTATATAAGGTCAACAAGACCGGTACTCTCTACACTTGCGTCATTTATCACTTATTGGGATGACTCAGAACCGTAATCAAAACATTTATGAGGATTTTAGTAAACACTTAAATTCTTCGAATGATTTCGTTCGAAAAAATCCCTCAGTTGCGATTGGGACTGACGATAAGATGGTGACCTGTAACGTTGTTCCGTTCAAGTCTACCAACCAACGATTCTTTGCGATACCTTCAGGAACTTGTTACTACTGGCAGCTTATTAAGCGCCAGAACCTTATCAGTTTGGTCATTTCTATAGTTTACTCGACGTGTAGTCCGATTCTCTGTGATTTATATCAAGTTGTTACCCAAACTATACGAGAAGATGTTGGACAGCATTTTGACTGCGCGCAATCAAGGCTTCCCCTGAAAGTGCTCGGATTATTTTAAGGACTTTTAGAGTCACCGCAGCGTGTTCAGTACTAATGAGGTCGAACAGATTGTGCGTTGTGTGTGACTTTTATTTCACTTGGTTATTGGTGGAAGAGTAACTATCTTAATTGCAGTTTTTTTCAGTAACTCAGCAATTCGACCACCGTAGGTGACTTTCGTCACGAGCACGGTAATCGCAATCACTAACTTTAGGAGAAACAAAGGCTCACCGATACCCACCGCTGTGTGGTTGATCCTCAAGAGTCTGCGCAATTGCTGAAGGTGTGAAAGTCAAATGTTCGTTGGTTGAACTGAAGTCGGCTGATCGAACTGTTGTCTGGCTTTTACTCGCCCTGAAAACAGTGGATGTGGACTGACCTTGGTGTCGACTAACGCATGCAGATCGCGTATAGGTTGCCAAAGCTTCCACATAGCACCGCTCAGCGTGCGTTTTGGTCCCTTGCGAATCGGCCTACCCTGGTCAGACAAAATGTGGTTTTTCACCACGATGTGCAGAGCAATAGCCCAGTCATTCTCCAGGTTTTGCCACTGCGAGTGAATTTAGCGCGGAAATTATGCAATACTCTTGTGCTAGGGATCAAAAACTTCGCTTGATGCTGTCTTCCCAATAAACAACCAGCTTTAACTACTCATCACAGACAGTAGGTTGGAAAAACGAGAGTAGCGTTAGGGCCGTCAGCCGAAACCCTACTGTGCGGGAAGCATTGTTTGGCATTTCACTGTATCCGTACAGACGAGCATTCTGATGCAAGCTAATATTTGTTATTCCCCTATCATGGGTTTGATTCAGTTTGTGTGCTAAGTACGGGTACTGGTTTTCACCAGCTATTTCACGCTATTTGACCACATTGAATCTACGGTAGCTCCCCTCAAGGACGTGTGCCTCGAATTTTGCAACTTCTAAAGCTGTACCATAAAAAACTTCATCATGTCCCCGATGAGAGAGCACCAGGAGAATTGCTAGCTGACAACCGCCTGTTGACGGAATGCACTGAGTTCACCGAAGTGACTGCGAACGAACATTAGCGAAATACATTAATTTGCAAACAAATTTGGTTTTGCGAGAGGCTCACTCGGAACCCAGCTGAATCTCTTGTTTTTGATGTTTTTAAGCAACTGAATGTGCTGCACCAGGCCGCCTCATGTTTCAGTTGGTACGATATTCGAGATACATGTACATACATACATGTACATATTCGCGATACATGTATAGACGTACTACACTACTCACAAGGTTGCTGAAAATTCTTCGACAGCCCACGACTGGTTTCGCCCTTCTTGGGGCTCATCAGGTAGGCGCAGTCCCCGAGTTTCCGTCAACCTTATGTTCTACTTGAAACCAAATTGCACGAAATTGGCGAAATACACTCATCTGCAAACAAATTTGGTTTTGCGAGAGACTCACCTGGAACCCAGCTGAATCTCTCGTTTGTGATGTTTCCAGGCAACTGAATGTGCTGCACCAGGCCGCCTCATTTTTCAGTTGCTACGATATTCGAGATATCGCGATACATGTATATTCGTAATGCACTACTCATAAGGTTGCTGAAAATTCTTCGACAGCCCACGACCGGTTTCGCCCTTCTTGGGGCTCATCAGGTAGGCGCAGTCCCCGAGTTTCCGTCAACCTTATGTTCTACTTGAAACCAAATTGCACGAAATTGGCGAAATACACTCATCTGCAAACAAATTTGGTTTTGCGAGAGACTCACCTGGAACCCAGCTGAATCTCTCGTTTGTGATGTTTCCAGGCAACTGAATGTGCTGCACCAGGCCGCCTCATTTTTCAGTTGCTACGATATTCGAGATATCGCGATACATGTATATTCGTAATGCACTACTCATAAGGTTGCTGAAAATTCTTCGACAGCCCACGACCGGTTTCGCCCTTCTTGGGGCTCATCAGGTAGGCGCAGTCCCCGAGTTTCCGTCAACCTTATGTTCTACTTGAAACCAAATTGCACGAAATTGGCGAAATACACTCATCTGCAAACAAATTTGGTTTTGCGAGAGACTCACCTGGAACCCAGCTGAATCTCTCGTTTGTGATGTTTCCAGGCAACTGAATGTGCTGCACCAGGCCGCCTCATTTTTCAGTTGCTACGATATTCGAGATATCGCGATACATGTATATTCGTAATGCACTACTCATAAGGTTGCTGAAAATTCTTCGACAGCCCACGACCGGTTTCGCCCTTCTTGGGGCTCATCAGGTAGGCGCAGTCCCCGAGTTTCCGTCAACCTTATGTTCTACTTGAAACCAAATTGCACGAAATTGGCGAAATACACTCATCTGCAAACAAATTTGGTTTTGCGAGAGACTCACCTGGAACCCAGCTGAATCTCTCGTTTGTGATGTTTCCAGGCAACTGAATGTGCTGCACCAGGCCGCCTCATTTTTCAGTTGCTACGATATTCGAGATATCGCGATACATGTATATTCGTAATGCACTACTCATAAGGTTGCTGAAAATTCTTCGACAGCCCACGACCGGTTTCGCCCTTCTTGGGGCTCATCAGGTAGGCGCAGTCCCCGAGTTTCCGTCAACCTTATGTTCTACTTGAAACCAAATTGCACGAAATTGGCGAAATACACTCATCTGCAAACAAATTTGGTTTTGCGAGAGACTCACCTGGAACCCAGCTGAATCTCTCGTTTGTGATGTTTCCAGGCAACTGAATGTGCTGCACCAGGCCGCCTCATTTTTCAGTTGCTACGATATTCGAGATATCGCGATACATGTATATTCGTAATGCACTACTCATAAGGTTGCTGAAAATTCTTCGACAGCCCACGACCGGTTTCGCCCTTCTTGGGGCTCATCAGGTAGGCGCAGTCCCCGAGTTTCCGTCAACCTTATGTTCTACTTGAAACCAAATTGCACGAAATTGGCGAAATACACTCATCTGCAAACAAATTTGGTTTTGCGAGAGACTCACCTGGAACCCAGCTGAATCTCTCGTTTGTGATGTTTCCAGGCAACTGAATGTGCTGCACCAGGCCGCCTCATTTTTCAGTTGCTACGATATTCGAGATATCGCGATACATGTATATTCGTAATGCACTACTCATAAGGTTGCTGAAAATTCTTCGACAGCCCACGACCGGTTTCGCCCTTCTTGGGGCTCATCAGGTAGGCGCAGTCCCCGAGTTTCCGTCAACCTTATGTTCTACTTGAAACCAAATTGCACGAAATTGGCGAAATACACTCATCTGCAAACAAATTTGGTTTTGCGAGAGACTCACCTGGAACCCAGCTGAATCTCTCGTTTGTGATGTTTCCAGGCAACTGAATGTGCTGCACCAGGCCGCCTCATTTTTCAGTTGCTACGATATTCGAGATATCGCGATACATGTATATTCGTAATGCACTACTCATAAGGTTGCTGAAAATTCTTCGACAGCCCACGACCGGTTTCGCCCTTCTTGGGGCTCATCAGGTAGGCGCAGTCCCCGAGTTTCCGTCAACCTTATGTTCTACTTGAAACCAAATTGCACGAAATTGGCGAAATACACTCATCTGCAAACAAATTTGGTTTTGCGAGAGACTCACCTGGAACCCAGCTGAATCTCTCGTTTGTGATGTTTCCAGGCAACTGAATGTGCTGCACCAGGCCGCCTCATTTTTCAGTTGCTACGATATTCGAGATATCGCGATACATGTATATTCGTAATGCACTACTCATAAGGTTGCTGAAAATTCTTCGACAGCCCACGACCGGTTTCGCCCTTCTTGGGGCTCATCAGGTAGGCGCAGTCCCCGAGTTTCCGTCAACCTTATGTTCTACTTGAAACCAAATTGCACGAAATTGGCGAAATACACTCATCTGCAAACAAATTTGGTTTTGCGAGAGACTCACCTGGAACCCAGCTGAATCTCTCGTTTGTGATGTTTCCAGGCAACTGAATGTGCTGCACCAGGCCGCCTCATTTTTCAGTTGCTACGATATTCGAGATATCGCGATACATGTATATTCGTAATGCACTACTCATAAGGTTGCTGAAAATTCTTCGACAGCCCACGACCGGTTTCGCCCTTCTTGGGGCTCATCAGGTAGGCGCAGTCCCCGAGTTTCCGTCAACCTTATGTTCTACTTGAAACCAAATTGCACGAAATTGGCGAAATACACTCATCTGCAAACAAATTTGGTTTTGCGAGAGACTCACCTGGAACCCAGCTGAATCTCTCGTTTGTGATGTTTCCAGGCAACTGAATGTGCTGCACCAGGCCGCCTCATTTTTCAGTTGCTACGATATTCGAGATATCGCGATACATGTATATTCGTAATGCACTACTCATAAGGTTGCTGAAAATTCTTCGACAGCCCACGACCGGTTTCGCCCTTCTTGGGGCTCATCAGGTAGGCGCAGGCCCCCGAGTTCCCGTCAACCTTATGTTCTACTTGAAACCAAATTGCACGAAGTTGGAGAAATACACTCAGCTTAGAAACATCATAAACGAGAGATTCAGCTGGGTTCCAAGTGAGTCTCTCGCAAAACCAAACTTGTTTGGAAATGAGTGTATTTCGCTAATTTCGTGCACTTTGGTTTCAACCAGAACACAAGGTTGACGGAAACTCGGGGACTGCGCCTACCTGATGAGCCCCAAGATGGGCGAAACCAGTCGTGGGCTGTCGAAGAATTTTCAGCAACCTTATGAGTAGTGCGATCGAACATTATTTACACCTATGCTCGAACGAATACTTTCCCAATGGGTTAAAGTGAACGGGCTTTAGGCCGTAAGCGAATGGCTGTGAAATCGATGTACATCATATTTTGGGACGATTTTGACACCCCATATATTTAGTGATGCTGCGTGGTTGCGAAAAAGGCATCAACGACGGACGACTTCATGTGGTGCCGCTGGCCCATCTACTGCCAGCCTGTGTTCCAGGGGGATGGAACAGTTGAATGCGGGTGTTGGTTGGGACGTGGACGACCACTATGTGCGTAATGGAAGCTTTCCGCTATTCTAGCTACTGCTTGCATGCTGTGAGTCAGGACTGCTCGACTTATAGGCTGCAGGAGAGGGTCTGAACGGTATAAACAAGCACAATCACCTGCTGATATTGCCGTTGTTAGAGTAAGTGGACACAAAGCGTCAAGCCCACTGTATAATAGAGAAGCCAAGTTACGTGGCGGAATAAATGCCTAACGGTTGCGTCTTACTTTATCGGCGTGTGACCCACCAACACACTGTGTTCTGGCAGTGAGGAAACGAGATAGGGGAGCCAATTGCTGAGAAGGGTGTGACAGGTAGTTTGCAACAGGGTACTCAGACAAAGGCTCTGTCTCGGTGGTGCGCGCCTGCAGTCCACTGCACGGCACGGGGGGTTAACCGGTTCGATCCACCCGTCTGGAGTTTCCTTGTCGTTTTCGTGAAGTAAGGTTTGCTGTGTGACCACCGAGTCCGAAAATTTAATCTAACGATTGATTTATACATAAAATGCCACGCAGTGACTTGGGAACTCATTCACAAATGCGGATGGCTTTATTTTAACATTAATCAGACTAGAATAGTTGAAGTTGCCCTTTATCACAACAGGGCTCCTATGATTCATTCGAAACATACATGTAGACCTTTAAGCTTCAGCTGTTAGTGATGTATGTTAGAGCGAGTGAGTTTTCGTATTTCCGAGCTGTTTGTACGTTCAGGCGGACTACTCTTTATGGCAGGGGAACCCACGTGTGGATACCTGGCTTTGAGTTCATGATGGTCTGTAAGTTTTGATTTATCGCAATGCACATTGCATCCACGCTCTATTTTCGATATTGCTTCACCTCTGAGGTTCAGTCTTTAATAGAAGCTCCAATTGGATTCAGTCTGTTTTCTATCCTACAGCTGGACGATGAGTGACGCTCGAGTAATTAAGTTTAATCGACAAAATGCTTGTCTGGCAGATGCATCACGCATATGGCTTAGGCGTGACTAGGAGACAGATAACTTACTTGAACGTAGGCGGTTTACGTCAAACCTGATGCACTTTTCGCATGTTTTACTTCGTTTGTCGGATAGCTGACGGACATTTTGGGCTGGAAACAGCGTATTTTAAAGATGGTAAGGTTCATCACGTTTATGTAATGCCAAATGACCCACGTTTGTCATCATTTTACAATACACGACGAGCAGGAGGCTGCTGAAGTAACTTTAGCGGAATCCGACATCTGTTAGCGGGCGAACTTAGTACATAGTCGTTGTTTTGTACCTTTTCCCCGATATTTCTTATTTACTCACTTTTTACTTGTCAATCATACATATTTACATCCTATTTCATCTTAGATAGGGCTCGTGCTTTTTGGTGCGGCAAATCTTCCTATCGAACAGTTACACCATCCGGATTTGGTATCTTGCTCCAAACCGGGAAATGGCTCGCGTCGTCTGTTTGAATTCCTTCAAACCTGTCTGCGTCCGAATGTTCGTTTACATCTTGGAGAATTTTACAATGACCTGGCGCGCCTCCTGGTGGGTTGTTTGTCACTTAGTAAATTTCCAGCCTTTGTTAAAAATCTGGACGACCAATCTACTCCTTTTTCAACTCTCAGCATGTGTAAGATATACGTGCACTTCTAAATAACTGGAATCCGTGTGTCTCGGTAATGCGTCTATTCTGATAACCTTGACAACGCCTGATAACTGGGTAGATTGAATTACAGACGTGACATTTCACCCTGGAGGAATGAAACACCACTATATACAAATGGAAGAACACATTTTGATTTACTGTTATTCCCGTGTGCGTTGCAAAGTTTACCTTGCTTACTCGTTCTGTGGAGGCCTTCGCCCAATCATGTCATTTAAATTGTTCTTTGAAACTATAGGACCCACTGGATTGGTCCCAATGAGTGATCCAAATAATTATTCCACCCCGACTTGCTATTTACCACTGTTCGCTTACAGCTAGAGTACCTCGGGATTGCTCGTTTCACGGCTTGTTGAAGGTCATTGGGTGTTGTAGAGACTTTGAGAAATCTCTCCCTCTGAACGCCCATCCGATCTGGTTTTTGCAGCCCAACAGATTTTGGTAGTATATCTGGTGATGTATGCTGATTGTTCATGAGTTAACACTAACGAACCGACTACCCTAAGGATCTGCCACAGAATCGGGTTTCATCTGTTAACAGTATTGCCTACAAAGAAAAATGTACTTAGATAGCTTGGATATTGCTCCTAGGTAGACACTGAGGTGACCCGTATGTTTCATGGTCAATTGAAGAACAACACAAATGAAGGATTCGTTCATACCTCGAGTTAATTTCTTGTTCACACGTCCGTGAGTGATCACGCTACCGGTAGTTGAAGGCACTTTTTGCCATTTAGAGCAATGTGCCGAATTCGAACATAGCTTATGCATCCAGCCAGCTGATAGTCCGACGGCTGAACACCCTCTCTTAGAATTCTAATAGTAGGTAAAGGAAACACTTTTTACCAGCCAAATTTTAATATTGCAATCAGAAGCAAATGATGGTAGCTTAGGTAGCTTAACGGTAGTGATGCCCAAGTGCCCGGTGCTGTGTAGGCTTTGACGCACCGCATGACCACGAAGCTACACCATCACTCGCTGGTGGAGAAGCATTGCAACAAAACTGCCGGTCTGAGCGAAAAACTCAACAACGAAGAGTGTCCGTGTTTCACTGCCATGTAGTAGTGAAGACAGTACAACAGTTAGGTGCACTGCAACGTTGGTGCCTACGCGATGGTGGTGATTGCCTCAAACTTCTTTATCTAATTGACCGTTAACAGCCATTGGCTTGGCAACCCTAGCATCTTCTGCACCATCGAACGTGAACAGGATGTTCCCAAAGTGGCGCATATTTGTTAGTCACGCTATGCTGCAGGCGGTGTGCATTCCTGGTACCTTGGTAAAAGCCAAGTAGAGACATAACGCGCCCTTTATACTCAGCAGCCCACCATCTGTTTCCTCCTTTTTGATGTTTATCAAGCAGGTGCGACTTTTCGTTGATTTTCTCTTTTGCTTGGACACAAATTGTACGCAATAGGCCAAATATGCTCGTTTTTTTTTCAATTAATCTAGCGTTAACAGAAGGCTGAACTGAACCCCTCTTTGAAGATTCTTTCCAACTGCATGTGCTACACAAAATCGTCTTATGTTTCAGTGTGATATTTGAAGTATCGAAGTACGTTGTTTTGACTTCACACACTATCCTAGAAGCGTGCATATTTAGACCAAAGTGAGGTTGTCGGGGCAAATGCTGTTATTCACTGCAATTCCTCTCCAAATTGGCAGATAATGCAAGGTCACCGGCGCAAAACAGCATGCATATCTTAGGCTCAGACTGGTCCGTTTTGACCACGAAGCCCTTCGAGTTGAAGAGGTAACCGTCTAGTCGGTGCTAGGTCGCTGTACGATCCATTTTACAATCAGCACTGCGCACCACCCTTCTTACGAGAACTTCCTTGAAGTCTTTTTCACATATATTCTCCAGATCTCCATGTCCACTTCTTGTATTCCCCAAAATCGCAATGGCGGTTTTCCCAGCACTGAACTATGTGTTAGTGATGGCGAGCTCCATAGTTGCACACATCGTTAGTAGCCAGTGAACATTTGCGTTCATCGCTCCAGTTTCGAACGTCCCGATTACCACTTTTCCTCTCTACTTGTCGCATTCGTGTCGAGATCATTCATGAGTTGACCATTAGTTGGCCGAATATATGTGATGCCAGTTGACATTTGCTCATAGTTATTTCTGTCGTGTTTCTAATGGGACTTTGTCGGAGACTACACACTGACAAAGACGGCCGGATAGTAATGTTACCTTTCATGTAATCGACCACTGGAAGTCCTACTTCGTTATCCTGTCCACAGTTTTGTGAAGTTCCATATGAGTAGAATGCCTATCCAGCTTCCTGGATCATGTAACCTTCCTAACTTGGTTGCAGGTGACTTCCTGGATTAGTCAGCGCTTAGAGCAGCTGCGTTGATGCAATAGCATTTCAGCTTCTCCACTAAAAAGACCGTTCATTTTTCGGGCCTGCTGGTTCCAGCCCTGTCAAGAAGGGTTGTAATCTTCCACTTCCTGAGTCGAAGTTGATCTGTCCGCCCTATCCTCTGTTGTGATATATATATATATATATATATATATATATATATATATATATAATAGTGGGTTCCTGAAATTCACTGTTGAGAGGTTTTGATGCACTATTCCTAGGTTACTCATCTTTGGCAGTTTCCTTTACAGGTATCCCTCCTTCCCGACCATGTTGCTGATTATGCAATGAGGTCCACGGTCTACTTGAATTCGGACTTCGACGAGGTTCAATGTAGTGCGCTACTGTTTACCAGTAAGTCGACGCCTGTGAAACTTTCCCCCATGGCTGTGTAGAGCGAGGATATTTCAGTAAATTATGATGAAGTCACGTTTGATGACGAAGTATGGTTTATTCTGAAGCTGTAAACTTAAAAAAAGTTGTTCTCTTGCTCATTGGAGGCGAATTCAAAAGTTTCAGGCAGATAGCTGCTGTTCCTCAGCCCACTCGTGACGCAGAAAGCTTGTTTCAGCCAACCTTGTAGGTCTTGATTACCAGGTAACTGTTTTGCCGGTGGATTGAAGTGTGCTCTGACTAGGATTCACCTACTGTTGACTATAGTTTGACCCACACTTATATACACCACTTCCTCATCCAGCTTTGGGAGGACCCTCATGTTTTTGCGTACAAAATGTGTCAAATTTTAGTTTTAACGCTCAGCATATAAAAAAATCGTTCAGCTGTAGCACCCTTTCGGTGTCTAACTGCCATGCCACCCGAAGGAAGCACGAGAGCTTGGATACTGCCAGGTTGCCCAAGCCTAGACAGGGAAAGTCGAGAGGCAGAGGTCGGGTTCGAACCACGGACCTTCCGGTCAGTAAATTCGCGCTCTAACCACTGAGCCAGCACATCAATGAATTGATGGCATAGTGATGGGTGGTCAACTGGACCCAGTATTAGCTTGCTTGTTTATGTCAATACTTAAATGGAAGGTAGACCGTTGTCAGCTGTCTAATCGTTACTTGAGCGATGTATTTGTTATCACACGTGGCCAAACTCTGTCTAAATACATCCCAAACTCAGTTTTACACGTACGCATGAGACGAACAATCCTCTTATGTATTTGGATAACTTAGTGGCTACATAACCAAATGTGACAATAAGCCGCTCAGCTTATTGTAAACCTCTCGGGACAGAACAATACCAAGACCTCATCTTCCGTCCGGTAGACAATTTAGTTCAGTTTACCAGGCATAAACCATGTACCAAGGGTTCGTAGGTTCTGGCTGCTACAGTTTCGGTCACCAGAAAATTGGAGAACGATGAGGGGAATTTAGACAGGCATTGGAGGCGGTGACGCGATCATTTAGTTCGTATTGAATCCGTCTAGTTATGTGAGCGGACGGCAAACGGAGCAGCTGCATATTGAAGTCGGTTGTTTTGATGGTGGAACGCCAGTGGCTACGCGACTGAGTCTTGTCTACCCGTTTTATTAATCATTGATGAGTTGAGTCCTTGAGTTCCACATCCGGGGAGGAGGACATGTTTTGGAGGTACTGGTAACCTATTTCTGACGATCAATGTGCGCAGCACAGGCGTACTTGAAGTGCTGTCGTATTTTGGAAGGACCAACAAATGTGATTCGTGTAAGCGTTCATGCGGTTGTTTTATAGAAAGGGTCTACGGAAAGGATGCCTAGGCAGAGGGATTGCTTTGTTTCTGTTACTTGAATCACTGTCCACCCGACATCTTCAGGTCTTCAAGCAGATTCGTAGGTCGGTTGTACTGCTGTCAGTGAGTTCACCCACGGAAGCGAATAGAGCGTGCTCAACATTACAAGCTGCTGCGGGTGGGTCAGACACAATATACGCCGTGTTGTCGTCTACCCTATATAGAGTGGCGTTGTCTCTGTCAAATCAGGAAGGGTGCAAACTAGACTGTTAAGAACAACACATGGCCAAAGTGGTCGAGCCATGCGAATCGGTCGTAAACTACCTGGTGATGTGAGTACTCACCTGATTTGTTTATGTTATGCTTCCGTACGCCAACGACTTGCTTTAACTGAACTGATTTGATAATGCGGTAACATCGTTTTTCTTAGAAGTGTTGCTGATGCTAATTTCAAATGTCTCCTCTCATCTTTAGGTTCATTGATCTTTCACTCTACTGATGAAATACGCGCAAACTTTCCGCTAGCCCAAGTTTGCAAAGGTTGGTTTAAATATCTATCATACGCTGAAATGTTTTTCTTTCGTCATTATCTATTATCTGTGCGTAGAACTGGCTGTTGCTTTTTTATAAATGTTTCATGGGGCTTCCTATTTTCGATTGCCTAGACCTTTAAAGGTGATTTGACTGAAGACTGAAAAACCCCTGATTTATTTCTAAATAATGCAGTGTTTAAGGTCTGAATTTGCTTAAGGTGCACTGTGTGAACGTGTCGGTCAGTGTAAGGCATTTTTTTTTGCTTGTGGACAACTTTTATTCTATTGTAATAGTGTGTGATTGCGCAAAACTTCTACCAGTCTATTCATCTTGTGAAACAATACTTTTTTGTGTAGTTTGTTGAGTCTTTTTTGGGTATGCTACCATTGTCTTGTCCGTTTTTTGGTTGAGGTCATCACGTGACCTCTATCGGACGCTTATACTCTTTCAAATCTCCTGATTGTACGCATGCTATATCACTGATCGCTCCCCCATGTCTTGCCCTCAGCCCTACAGTTTACTACCTCCCATTCACTCGCGGCTGTAGGTCTTCATAAATTTTGATACAATGATTCTGAGGATCATTGCCTCTGCTGATACCTGCGTGGACAGTTTTACTATTCTGTTCGTAGGATAAAGAGAGGTTTCATCCTGCTTGTTAAAGGTTTGTCGTTCATTTCCGATTTGAAACTTTCGATATACTCAATGCTAGTTATTGGAGGTTTGAACACTTTCCTCCTCACGGCGACAAAGGATACCTGGCTGTTGTCGCTTTTGCCCCCGAGTCACACTCCGAGCATCAAAACTTGAGAATCATGTGAAGCTGTCCACTCTTAAGTATACTGTACTAGTGGACAGGGGCATTTTTGATGCCATTTCGAATATTGACGCTGACGATCGCTTGTTTCCCCATGGTGATAAGTGACCGCCCAACATGGCCTCTATTTAAACAAGTGCTCAGGGATGAACTAAAGGTCGCTTTAGAGGATTGATATCTTCAATGTTCGCTCTGGCCAGATTTGGCTAGTCCGTATCTTTATCTAATGTGCGCTACAGGATAACAGAGGTCTGCATGGTACTTAATGAGAGTGATCATAGTGAGCCAACTACTGCACCACTGTACTTGGTTAACGAAAATTCAGCTGAATTCTCACTTCGGGTAAAATGAAGTCTCAGCAGCCTTGCGCGTTCTGATACATTAACATGATGAACCTGCATAGGGGCTGTCAGCCTGCGTCATCTAGTTTATCATCCAACAACACCCAAACAACAACCACCGAAGATTACACTGGGATGGCCAAATGTATGGAAGAGAGGTTGTGGAGAGAGGGTCAACTTGGCCTCTTCAAGTCTAATATCCTCGGTCTTACGCACGTGTACCAGGTTGTTGGAAATCGCAGAATCCCACTGCAATGTCTTCTGACAAGATATTCCTCGGCTGCCTCGCCTCCTTATGTCACTATGATGTAATTTCTCTAATATTCACTACAACTTTGACATCCGTACGCTTTGGTTTCGCGTTTTTTGGGAGGTAACCCATCGGAATGCTCATCTGCCCTCAGGGTTGCCGCAGTACAGGTGGTGTCGACCTAATGTGAGCATCAGCTAGTGAACAGTGCGATTGCAATTGGAACCACTGTACTTGGATACGCGAACTTAAATCATGAACTTTCCTTAAATAAGAAATCCTGAAGAAAACAACTGTAGCGTGTCTTATGCTGAGCTGTCATGTTTTGCTTCCTTCTAGTTGGCAGGATTAGTTTCTTCGGTCCATATCGCCTTTGAGTCACATGTTCCCGAATGCAACCATGCCAAATTATTGATCAGGCGATGTTTCGCTGGTTTGATAGGGCAAGGGACAACTAGTGATAATGGAATCGGTCGTTTGTGTGACAGTCAGTCGAAGAATGTAGGCTGATAATTTCGTCGGCAAACCTGTAGGTAATAATAGTCTAGGATATCTTACTGGTGAATAGGGACCAGTCTACCGGTAAGTGTGCCTAGATGTGAAATCCGTGGTTTACGGAATATCTATTGATGAGATTAAATGAAAACCGTTCGTGAACTGAAAAGTAGCCACTAGAGTAAGAACGACTACGAAGTGTGCGGTACTTAGAAATCCTCTTGAAAATGGCGTTATGATGATAAAATACTAATAATCGCTCAGCTTTAACACTCTTTCGGTCCCTGACTGCCATGCCACCTCAGGGGAGCGCGAGGGCCGAGATGCTGCCATGTTGCCTAGCCTAGACAGCTGTACTCGGGATGCTGAGGTTGGGTTCGAACCTCGGACCTTCCAGTTCGCGCCTTACCCACTGAGCTATCGTGAGCTTATTGTGTGTGATAATCATACATAATTTATTCTCCGCACTATGATTGTTTTGCTTAGAACAGCCTAACCTACTGGTGGCATATTTTGTTACCCTCAATTGATCCTAGTGTAAGGAGGGAAACCCTTCGCTGCGAAGTTGTTTATTAGGAAACGCCAACTAAACGGTTACAGACTATTGGACAGGAAGGTTAAACTCTCATTTGCATGTTGTTTTTAAAAACGGAATATCCGTCTTCTTCTCGAACGCATCTTCTTGAACTCTCCTGGATATTCATTGACTATCGCACAATTGTAAGCAAAAACTGTAAAGTAGTTCCACAAATTCTGTAATAAATCCCACCTTCCATTAGATCAAGGCGAAGTTACGAGAACACACATACTACTCGCATGCCTCATCAGTAGTACCCACCGTTACACTAGTAGATAGTACTGGATTCCTAGCGTACCGATGGCTTAGGAACAGTAACGTCATTGTTGAATATCCAGAAACATCTAATGCTAATATGTTATATCATCCCTACGCCAGTGGTGTTACTGATAGCATTTTGGGTTGATTTGCGCAGAAGCCTGGATGTGCTTCCGACGAATTAGGAATTTCCTTACCGGCAACGACTGAGTTCGTGTGCGGATACTGGGAATCGCTGGCAGCTGACATCCGACACGACAGCTGTGCTGCCAACGCCGGTGGGGTGGTCAAATTAGAATGATGTGAACACTAATGCTACAAATCCCGCGGCCACCCCCAGCTATTTGTGGAACACGACTACTCATTTTAGTGGCTTGAAGACTTGAGACTGGTAGCCGTAGGTTCTCGGCACTTAATTTCGTCCAAATTTTAGCGGTGACGTTTAGTGTGGTCACACTGAAAGGTCGTTCCACTTGTTCATGTCACCATGTCCTTTCTACCAGTAATTAAAAAACAATGAGTGTTTCTCCTCTCATTTTTATCTCTTCAGATCTTACTCTAGGTTTACGATCAGGTAATCCAGTCGTACGAGCCACTTCCGCCCATGCACTGAGTCGCTTGTATCGCGTTTGATCTGCCGACCAATCCACGTTACTGTGATATGGCAACACGCCTTCTTTTCTTTATATTTTCCACCTGTTACCCACAACCCAGAGATCTGACTCTGCCAAACGCTCTCTCAGAATCCAACTTCTACTGCACATTAACTAGTGTTTCAATCAATTGTGAGGGAATAAATATGATAAAATAACTTCTTTTCATTCACGGTGGGAATCACGTAGTTACCAGATCGAAGAAACACAAGCTGGAACTATGGTTTCAAATTAACGTGATGCGGCTGGTTGGGTTTCTTCACTGTGTTAGAAACATATGCACGTGAAATGTGTCCCTTTGACCATCTGCCGAAGCAAGTGAAATCACTCCAAGAATATGTGTCCACGAATTTCATGTACTATTATTTTACAAGATGGCTGTGGTCCTCCAACGCTATCAGACTACCTAGATTTGCAACTTTTCATCCTGAAAGTGAAATCACCGCATTCTGAACTGCCTCAGGATATTTTACGGCGTTTTTTCTTTGGTAAGGACCGTATTTGGTCGCGTTACACGAGTTTTCAACGTCACCAGGTCCTCTCTAGATGCTGGCGGCCACACTGATAGCTGACCACTCCTACGTGACTCCTGTTCACATGGTTTTAGGCTAGAGTCTTCCGTCAAAACACCTTAGATGGTTCTTAGCGAAGATGAAGCAGCTTTGCGGCATAGGCTACCTCCGCATCTTGCACAAAACCCCCTCACAAACGACAGACGCATAAGTTATGCTGGTCTTCCATCCGGGAAACGAGTCGAAATCACTTCACACACATGATTTTAAAAATGAGTAGCGCTGTGTCCTGTCTCAGTACAATCGTATAAATGCACAATCGCTCGAGAATTAATCGGGCTAAATAACGGTTGCGACAGCAGCCAAGCCAACATATACCGTGCTCTCATAGTCTCAACGTTCCTGATGTTGTCATCCGGGATACAATATCCATCGATCTGTTTGTGCCCGTTAAAACACACGGAACTCAGTTTCTCTCGTAAGATCGGCGATGTATTAGGTCCGTAGGGTGAATCGACTTTATGCTCTGCGTGTAACTGTAGTGGGCAGTTAGGTTAATTTGACCCTACATCAACTGACAGGAACCCTTATTCAGAGCACGTTCAGGGACCTGAGGTACATTAGGTTCGAAGAGGTCAGAATCGCTGACCGTTGTCTATATCAAAACATCCACTATGGAAATGACCCTGAAGGGCCACTCGCATTATTACTCAAGTTGCGATACGAATGAGTTTGTGGCTTTTGATGAGTGCAAAACACAGGCTCTTTTGATGACAGATGGTAGGATAACCATGTCTGGGTGGATGCGAGGCACAGTTCTGCCGCTTAAGGTTGGTACACTGTGAAACGTCGAAAGCAGTACGACTACCATATCAACGGCCGCATCCGAAATTAGCCACAGCATGAGTCCACTGAGCTTCGACGGAACCGGTGGGATTTTGATATATCACAAATCGTATTTGGATATATAACGTTTAGCCTGCTACGCAGAATAATAAATTTGGGTTGTTAGCTCAGCTGTATACAAGAGCTGAATGACCTGGTTGGTATGGTTCCGCAGCAAATCAGTTGCCAGCTGGACTCATGCGCGTCAGGATTTGCCGGTAGTCTTGATCCACCTTACTGGACAACCACGGTTGCGCTGGAGTGGTATAGATTGACTCTAAGATGGACTGGTGAACAAAACGAAGATGTTCCAGATATCCAATATACAAGTGTAAGCCGGGTTCTCCTAGGTAAAGGTACCGGGACACTTCACGCACCCCTATTTTTCAGCCAGTCAAATTGACTTCTGGATGGCTCAATATGCTGCAGTCTTAATGCCCTATGCCAGTGTTGGGGATATCAGCATCTCAAAAAACCGTTTATTTTCCGAGTTACTGCCAATTTTCTTTTCTATAAATTTGAATTTTTAAATTCCGCACTCTCCGCCGTGTCGCGCCTCAATCCAAAAAGACCGCGCTTCTTTCCTATTGGCCAGTTGGACTTTGTGTGCGACAGCGAATTTATTGTTCCTCTATATATATATATATATATATATATATATATATATATTCGACGGTGCTCCCGCTGTACTTCGCCTTCGGTTGAGGCAGTAAAAGCCCTGCTCAGAAGGTCCGGTCTTCTGCTCTCTCTGCGCTAGGAGTGATTGGGCTCTTGTCATAGTTGGGGATTTGTGCGCTCGTTCTCAAGTTGCGTATAGTGGTTGACCGTACCCGTACAGATACATAACAACCAGGTTTGCTAAAACGTTAAATGCTGTGACAGATTCTCTTATTTCGAATTCAATCTGTGGTTATTCGGGACACAAAATCATCGATTGGTACCGAGGGTAGTTACTTCAAATTTTATCTTCCACAAGTGACCACGCAACCGCTGATGTGCACCACCGAACCTGAACCACTAGAAAAAAGGCACGGGATCATCACAACCTGTTGGATAACTTCTAGTTCATTTCAGCTGCCTATTCGACCCTTAGTATTTGTTCTTTCTTGCTTGCCCATGTAGCCAGAGAAACCCTTCTGTCCCACCGACGGAGTTCATCCTGAGCCAGTTGAGAAGAATTCTTCCCATGGGGCAGGGTGTATGTGCACATTCACCTAAAATCCACCAAGTGCATATTCGCACGCCTGAATGAGATAACGAGCAAAGGTGCGGCTTCTTCACGACCGCAGTATCGGAAGATCCAGAAGTGCTACCTTGATAAAGTGTTCGGACATCAGCGCCACAATGTGTGCGCAGGCTACGTTGGCTGAAAGTTTGTCCTCCAGGATTTAGCCCAAGCCCGAAATGAGCAGCCATACAAATGGTAACAAGCTCCCGTACTCCGAGTCATCGTATGTTAGACTTAAAGCAGTACTGTACTCCGGGATAGGAGTATGAAGTACTTCACGAAGGCGACCAGCACTGTCATACTTACGGAGGCAACAAACTTGCCTTCCCCCGAAGACGGACGGGCGGAAAAGATCGGTCATTGAAACCGCATACTCCAGCTGTTGGCAGATGACGGTGATCGTCAGCAACCCATCAATCAGTGAAAAATAATAAAGTGCCAAATCTAGACTGGTTGGTCAAGTAAAACACTAAAATAATCTTTTCTCGGGGGATATTAATGCCTAAGCCGAGTGACAAACACCACGGGTTACATCTAGGCGGTAAATCCAGGGTTGACACTCGTTGCATAGACATCCGCAGCGACTCTAGTGGGGCGCTGACCATCAAGTGTTACCGGTTAGCAAGTTTTTTAATACTCGCACCTTATAAGCTGAAAGAAACCTGGTGAAACTCAAACTTGGACCATCATCTGCCGTTAAAGGGATACAATTCAAGGGCAAAAGCAGATTCTGATCATGCTGTAGTGCAAGCACGTCAGTTCGCTTCCCATCATGAAATGTCACGTCGACAAAAAGTGGCACTCCATCATCGATTAACTGCCACCACCCAGCGGTATCGGTAATTTAGCTAGACTACTGTCTGGGGGAGGAAACGGCATTCCGATGATTGTCCTGTGGAGGAGGCATGACAGAATCAAAAATTTATGCTCATGACGTTCCGAGCGGTCTGTTCTGATACTGTCGAACCAGCAGTGGGTATCTGCCAGGTTGGTGGCCCTGACCGATGCTAGAAAACCCATACTAGCTGGAAATTATTACGACGGTGTAGGCGAAGTCCTCAAAGGCAAGAGCTAAAAGTCCAAGGAATGACCAGAGACCAAGTTGATAGGGAAGGATGAGGAGGTGGAGGTTTTTGCAACCGGGAGCAATCTAGCATGACCACCCAACCCTGTCGACTGACAAGAAGGCACCTTTCAGCGAAATTACAGGTGAAAATTATGGTCGCGCAATTCGTACGCAAATCGCCGACACGAAAGTTGAGCCGAAGGGTGAGTATTAATTTGGCCAGCTCCTGCAACACATGCTCCGGAGACAGTGCACACAGATGAACGGAATGTGAACGTTGACTATCCGTCAGGAGAAACAATAAGGCGCACAAAGTTAGCAGATCTTGAGGAATTATCTCCAGCCCCTTCTCAAGCACAGGAACTCTGGCAACCAACGTGACAAATACTGTTGGGGCTATATAGAATGAAGAATAAGAAGCCACAGAATGAAGCGCCAGAAAGTTATCCCAGTCTCCACAGAGTATGTGAATCAACCACGGCACTAGCCTGATAGATGTGGCATCAAAGGTGCTCCCACATCTCATCGTTTAAGGGTTAAATAAACACAGGGAAAGAGGAACCTATAGAAAGCAGTTTGATTTTCGTCCAAAATGTGGACGAAAAGATCGACCAGTTCTGGAACGATAGCACATACAGAAATCAATAATAGCCTTCCTCCTCGACAAAGCTGTTTTCGGCTCTGATGCTCGTAGAGCCAATGGCCGCGTGTGAAGTAAACGTGATCCCCATAAATTGTTGACTACTTGGAGAGCTTATTTCCCTTGACGAGTGAGGGTCCACAGCAAACTCTGATCTGAGATCCTTTCCTGTGCGGTCAAGCCAGGCTTTCCTTTGTTCACTACCCTTCAACTTCGGCAGCAATATCATCATGGAAGACTTTCTCCAACCCTCTGTACCGGTGCGGTCGAAATGCTCCCAGGGTGTCCACTCACAGATATGAAGTATGCAGACTATAGAGATCTTGGATCTGACCCATCAAAATGTAAACAATAATAAAGTACCTATATTATTTCGTCTCATGGTTTGGTATGCGCTCCATATATGCACGTGTCAAGTGCTGCTGCGAATCCTCATGGTTAAACATGAGAGACGGTTGACAAATCTGCCTACTTGGGTGGCATTACTCAAGACAACATTGCCATCTAAGTTGGGAAGACCAGAGCGACTTTTGCCAAGCTTCACAGACTGTGACGTCGTCACGACATCAGGCAGACCACCAAGGGTTAAGCTTGCAATGCTACACTGCGTTACATATCATTAGATAGATCAGGAAGCCGGTCATTGTAGACAAAGAACAGCTACATCGACAGGCAGCAATGATCCCTTGTCAGCTGAAATGCAGCCGAAAACAGTCCTGGAGGTGATAGCTTACATGAGGACCCCAGCAAACATGCGACTGAACCGTATTTGTCAGTATCACTAAACCACTCTGGGAGACGAACGCTAGAATAGTACAGTTGGCAGAATGGCTAGTGCTTTTTCACTGTGCCACAGGTGGGATAGCTTACCCTGTCTTCACTAACAAGGGGTTGCCCTAGATATTAAAAGGCCATACTTTCCGGAAAACATGCCATCGTGAATTCATCCTACCTGATGCCGATTCATCGTTAAAAACACCCGCATTTATATTTAATTAATCCCATCTGCTCAGCTTGTTAGGTACGGTCGTTTGTTCAATGTTCAAACCCATTAGAATTTGACAGCCCCTAGTTCATAAAGAGCACGCTCGGGAAATGTGAAGTAATCTGCACCCTGACGAATTTTTAGACAGACTATTTTTTTCCAGTTAGCAAGACAAAAATGCCGGTCTCGGATAGTTACAACAGCAGTATATCAATAGGCGAAGAAACATATTGTGAACCGATGCGTTTTTTGTCCATACGGCAAGGACTGGAGAAAACCAATCGGAAAAAATACTACCGCCCATGCTATCCTGAACACTGATGCTACGTTGCTTGCAACTGCGCTAAAATAGGCTTCTTTAGGCCAGTAATTTGCCGATTTTTGATGAAATTGAGATACTGCTAATTGAACCTGTCTTTAATCTGTCCCCACGATTCCCATGTAGTGTGCCGCAAACTAACTACGTGTGGGACAGTCTCCACCTGGGGACGGGTGAGTGGATTACAGTTGAGCATCGTCCCCCATGCTGGGAAGGAGATTGTATTGGATGACGGGGCACCCTAGAACACAGTCTGATAACCATGGAAAGTGCCTGAAGGCAGAAGGTTAGGGACTGTCGGGAAAGACCAGAAGAATTAACGGATGGAGTCAATGAGTGAGAGGGGGGAAATGCGATTGTTTTAACAATCATCAAACTCGTTTGACTGGTTCCGTAAAAAGAAGACAAAAACGAAACCACAGGGGATAATTAAACGAAGAGCGCTATGGAAAGCACAAAATCACGTTTCACTCCTGGGAAACTAATTCAGGGGAATCTGTATTCGGACTGTTACCAAAGGAACACAGAGGCTCCGAACTGCAGGATTTCTCCTCCGTAATACAGGAGTCAGAACCTGTTGCTACGTCACCGCCCGGAGAGAGCTGTGGAGAAGACAGCGGGTCGTGATCTGGTGACGGAGATGATTCTTCCGAATGCAAACCTTCTGATTCTTCTGCAGCTACAGAAGTCCCTGGACTTGAGCCAGTGAGACTCAGAGTTTCTATCCGTTGTGTTGACATTGATGAGGCATCAACTATCGAGCGGACAATCTCCACAGACCCGGACCACGGTTGCGTTCGCAGTTGGATCTGGAAGTGACCAACGATTTGATCACCTGAACCAACATGGTTGAAAAACTCCCGTAACTCCCAGTCGCTCAACAGATTCGGCAGTTCATAATGATGAAAGAAATAGATCATCGAGTGTAGGGTAAAAAGCCATGAAACCCACAAGGCCATACTGCTGAATTGACCATTGAATCGGTAATGGTAGGCGTAGAATGCAACGTGATACAGATAGAAGAACCTGTGGAGGGGATATGTTGATACATGATCAATAAGGTGAGACAGACGGACAAATTCAGTCTTACAGTCCCAAGTTACTTAATCCTAGGAAAGAAGGCTTCAGAGATGTTCCTCTGAATACACTGTAGATACAAATATAAGGAAGCCGAATGATAACACGAATTAAAGCAACTAGAGCACAACATACCTTGGCCAATACCGGCGACTGATTTCCGTTCTACAAAAGATGGCCTCGTAGTGATCACAAATGCTCACAATGAGGATCACATAGAAGGCAGTGAAGGAATCTCCGAAGAATTCCGACATAATGGTTTCAATAGCTGTTTGAAGGGAGGATGACGGGGTGGGAAAATGTCATAGGCATGAATTAAATTTGGAAAAACGAAAATGAGTTGAGACCAGACACATTCATATCTTTATGAAGATATGGCATTGTTCCCACGAGTTAACTTGTGGGTGTACGGTGAAAGGTAAACGCTTGAATATAACAGCTCATATAAGACGTGAAGCAACTGTACACAGGGGACACTCGTTCGCTACGAAGAATGTCGCCAGTTCGACCAACTCAATTTTTCCAATTCTTCGCAGTTTCGACCTTGGTCTTGTGTGAAATGCGTTCACGCAACCATTGTGACGCCAAGTAGTTTGGATTGCTCCATACATATGGATTAACGGGTTGAGCCTTGTTCATACAGATAGAGAAATCCGAGTGCATCTATATCAGTGTTATACGAATGAACAAAGTCCATTAGAGATTTCGAAGTCATGTAAGCGTCACAGTCCAAACGAGATCGTTTTAATCAGTACGGTTATTGACCACGCAGTTAAAAAACAGAGGCTGGTCTAGTTATTACGGTTGGAAGAAGCCGGTTCTCTGTGGCGTTTGTCTTTTATGTACATTAAAGGAGCTAGAGTTTTCCACTCCGGATGCCAGGGCTGCACCAGATACAGGTGAATAAGATTGGAGACCGGAAGTTTGCCGCTATGTGATTGAAAGTTGGCATGGCAGTTAGGTACCGAAAGGGTACTACAGCTGAAAGGTTACTATTATTAGGGGCGAGATGGCCCAGTGCTTAGATCTCGAATTTACTGACCGGAAGGTCCGTGGTTCGAACCCGACCTCTGCATCTCGGCTTCTCCTGTCTAGGCTTGGGCGACCTGGCGGTATCCCATTCCTCGTGATTCCTTCGGGTGGCATGGCAGCTAGGCACCGAAAGGGTGTTACAGCTGGACGACAATACACAGTATGTAAGTGAAGCCAATCTACTTTGGAAAGCCGAGAAGCACTCTACAGTTGTTTCAGCAGTGAGCATCTCACGAAACTTCAGGGAGTTTTGAACCCGCGACTGCGCGGTTAGTAGTTTGAACGCAACCGTTCGACCACGAGCTGCTGATTAGCATTCTGACTAACTCGCACTTAGACAAGATACAGAGCCACTCATCCTTTGGTCACGACATCCACATCACGTGGTAACGTATTGACTGGCTAATCGGAAGGCAACTCAGATAGAAGTTCCAATTATCTTGTGAAGTTATTCTCCCTCTGAGCTCGTGGCCGAACGATCAAGCTACTAACCGGGAGGTCGCGGGTTGGAGACTCCCTGGAGTTTCGTGGGATGTGCACTGCTGACGATTCCCCGTAAGAGTGGAACAGTAGGACAGTGTTTCCCGGCTTCACTTACAGGACGAAATCTCCATTAAAGCTGGTGATTTTTTAAGGCCCTACTCAAACTGGCCAGAATGTGTGGGCTTACAACACTTACCTTCACTGGTGAATGTGCTGGCGATAGGTAAAGCATTTTTTCTAAAAAGATTATTACTATTTGTAAGTACGTTGGGGGGGGGGACACGCGTAACCAAGTAATGAGGGTATAGAAACAAAATTTATTTTGCTATGGCAAAATAAATTATCGAACCACGGGGGACCCAACCAGAGAAAATAAAGCGAGTCTTCAGGTCAAGAGAAAACTTATTTTTCAAAGTAAAACAACCTTCAGACGAAGTGAGAGACGTTCAGCTGTAAGACCCTTTCGGTGCCTAGCTGCCATGCCACCAGAGGGAAGCACGAGGACTGAAATAGCGCCTGATTTTCCTAGCTTATACAGGAGCACTCGAGATGTAAACCATTTCACAGCTCTCGGAATAACCCTTATAAGGGGTGTGGTTTCCTAAACCAGAAATATTTACTCATTCACAGTCACCATTCCGACAACGTGCTGACTCGCAATAAACAAGCCTAAGCACAGTTGGCCTATGAACAATCATCCGCGATAAATTAGTCAGAATCACGCATAAGCTATGGGTCACTGGTGCTGTTTTGTACTCCGCAACTGCCTTTTACTCAAACAAGAACCACGTATTGATCTACGCCAACCAGCCCCGGAAATTGGCCCAAAATGAGGCTAGTCACTCAGGCTTCTGTCCTTAAGGTTCTTGTAAGTCGATCCAGTGAGACGTGAGTAATAAAGATTATTTTCGGACAATGTTCATACTTGTCCACGGTTAGAACGCGAGGCTGTTCAAAAGTCTCTGTTAACACCTCAAAAACCTGACAGTACATTATTCCCCAGGCTTCCGAATGAGTGCCACATCTGAAATGTATTTTCTTAGTTTCGGAAGTAACCTTACAGTCCAGGGATTTAGCACGAACAGGAACAGAGGTGTTCATGGAATAGGCCAACACAAAAGTGCAACTTACTGGAAGTCATCATGATGGGCATCGACAGCTCAAAATATGCGGACAAACAAACAGAAACAACTCACCCACAAGCGCAAGTATCACAGTCATGAAAGGGGTTGCAGGTATCCCAACCGCCACATTGGTCTCGAATACTTGGAGAATGTCCGCTGCGAGGACAATAGGAAAGGTATCATTAGCATGGAAACTAGAATTCTTCAGATAGCGAAATCATGTACAATCGTGCAAGAAATTCATATTCTTGTCTAGCAGAGAATACACGTAGACTAAGTAGGGGGGTAAAATTCCCATGGCAATGGAACCCATGGTTGTGCGGACAACGATACGTAAATAAACTCGCACTGTTCCAACGCAATCCCATGAGCTCGAAGAACTGCTATAACAGTCCCGGTGTTTTTGCGAAAGATAATACTTCCATCCAGATTTGGAAGGCCAGAGAAGCTTTCGTGAACCTGAATCACCTGTGGCGTAGGCGTGACATCAGCTTATCCGTCAATGGTCGAGTTTACAATGCTGTGGCGCGCTCTATATTACTGTACGGGTCAGAAATCTGAACGCTGCGCGCCGAGGACGTCAAAAGACTTTCAATGTTTGACTATCGATGTCTTCGGAGCATTGCTCGAGTCTGGGAACACCGGATCAGTAATGCTGAAGTACGTCGAGCGGTTTGCGGAAGAGATAACTAGCCCACGATAAATGAACTGATCATACTCCATAGGTTGCGCTGGCTTCGTCGCGTGCTCCGTATGCCAATCGATCGAATTCCTCGAAGGGCTCTTTTCGCACAACCACTGGAAGGGTGGAAACGCACCACGGGAGGTTAAACAATGACTTGGCGGAGAAGTATGAAAGCCTTTACCAAAAAACTCAGTTGGTCTGGCCATTGCCGTCTCCCTGGATGGCGACCCCGAGACAGGACACAACAATGGTTGTAGACATTGTCAGACGACCCAGTCGCGCCCTCAATGGCGTTTGTGCATCCAAGCTATTGCCTTCAATGAATAGCTCCCCTCCCAGTCTCCCAGTTAAAAGTTTACTGAAAACCGTGTAATTGCTCATCAATTACATCAGCTACCACATCCAGCTCTCAAACCAGTGATGAACGAAACCGTAGCAGCTAGAACCAGTGTCCGGCAAGTACACGGTTCTAACAGCCGATGTTGATGTTTACTGTATAGGGACATCTTGTCAGACCTTTACAAGAATAGTAACACGTTACTGTGCAGCAACGTAAGGAAACAAATTGTTAGGGGGGAAATACGAATCGACACGAATGTGAAATTTCTTCCCTCAAGTCAAAAAGGACGCAAACACGATTAAGGGTACTGTTTTCCTACACTTCTGGGTATCCGAAATGCCGGGTGTTTGCTTTACGGTTGATATACCCATTTTGGAGGAGATTATCGAGCTTCATGTGAAAGGTGAAAGGCCAGGCTGATCTCTAAGACAGAGCTAAAGCAACCCGAACACCTACTGCAGATTGATTTATAGTCCACAATGCACATCGAGTTAAGCTTAGCATATATCGCAACCGATCCTTCTAACAAAGGTTACCTCGACGACTTCGAGGAAGCAAACATCTCCTGGTATGACAGTATGGCAGCAAGTCCTCGGCTAAGGGGTCACATGAACTACACAGCTACGGAGCGTCTAAAAATTCCTTCATGAACGTCTACCTCGCCTACCATTGCTTGATGGCCTGTGTATTTTTTGACGAACAGAGTATACCGACGGACACAATTGCTGTAAGGCAACATATCCCCGAATCTCAAGAGACGTGTGTATCAGGCTACAGTACGGGCTGTTCTGTTGTACAGTTGTGAGACGTGGCCTCTGCCAGCAGTGGAACTGAAACGTCTGCATGTCATTTGCCGCAAAGAATGTTGTTTTCCGTGCCGCATTTGGAGTGGGGGAAGTAGAGGTGGTGAATGCTTACCTAGCAAAGGGGTATGAAAGCGATTACGTAGTCTGGGTACGGTCTGTGTGACTCGTCTTCCGGGGTGGGGTCCGCGCGCTACCCTCTTTGCATGGTTGGAGACGCCGTAAGATTGGCTGCTAATCCATGTCAGCACTGTGGTCCTACACGATAAAATCTTGTTGATCTTTCACCATCTAGATTAAACTCCGTCCCACCACTTAATCTCACATCAATCCACATACGACATCAGCTGATTTGCCGTTCGGCTGAGCTCTTTGTCGGGGATGTGCCTTATGTCTGGGACAGCTTGCTCATGATGAAACACGTCCCCTTTAAAGTTGGCCGGGAGAAAAAAGACCAGAAATTTAGAGAAAGCCATTCCTGATAGCTTCGTCAACTTAACAATCCTCTTTTCACCAAATCCCATCCCCTTATAAGTCAAGGTCTATTCTCTACCAAACTTGAGCAGCAAAGGAACATTCGCCATCTCCTAGCTCAGCCAACTAATTCGTCCGCTTAGCAGTCAGATCAAACACAACAGAGGAACATCAATCACAAGCCATTTGTGTTTTCGCTGTAACTTTTCATCGGCTTATTTGGCTTCACTCATCGCGTGGCGTACACCTGCAATGCGATTTACAAGCCAGAGTGACTTATTTAGCATATCGTAACCCAATGGAGCGCGAATTACCAAAACGCGTGCCTACTACCGCTTATCGGAAAACTGCAGGCGAAACCAGGTATCTCATGGAGTGAACAACTAATTTCCCGAGATATTGAGGAAGAGGAAATTGTCCTTCGCAGTATCTCCCGTACAGTAGTTTGCAGATGAATACACCAACTTTTGCGTGCAATGATCTTCCATTCTCAGCAGAGTATGATGAACCCATAAACCACGAATAGTTCAACCGCACACAAGTCGAAAAACTGAATAGTCTGTTCATCGTACAAAGCAGTAACTCGGAAAAGATACAAATCTTCACTAAGTAGTCGTACAGAAGGTAACAGTGGTTTCATTCACATGAAGATGCCGAAACGTACCGATAACGAGAACCAGTTGGTGACTTGAGTACCGTAAGAGCACAGATACGCAGAAAGTCTAAAAGAGAAAGAAAAATAATGGAGAATAGAGGTAATCGAGAATATGGTGACCATCCGACGCCTCCTGGAGGTTGTAAAAGTTATGACTGTGTCCAATTTATGGATGACATATTCTATTCGGTGAATCCAAACATCTAAGGGGCATTCTTGCTCGCCGGATTGACCAGTAACACCGGCAGGACAAAATTCTCCCTTGTACAGGATGTTCAGAAAGCAAACATTGAAGCAGGTTACGATGAAGTAGAACGTGTCACAGCATTCCGATACTTTAGTACTATCAATCTAATCAAAAAGCAAGCTGAACAAGAGATGGGTCTTCGTCATCCAATAACTCAAGAAGACCCTATGCAGAAGAAATGAAATCAGCCGCTTCGTGTAGATGGCACTTGTTAGCTCAAGGATCTTGATCGACATTGTCCTTGAACCCGGCAGCTCGACAAAACAGCCACCTCAGCAAACAGAACATTATTTTGTCATCCAACATCTCGGGTGAAGAGTAGAGAAACGTTGACTTCAATAGTTCAGCCGGGTTATCCAGAAACTTGAAAATAAGCTGTGCAAACGTGTACACTTTGCGATACCTGGAGTGGCAATGCTGCTTCAGAGGGAAGCTGAAGATCTGGATTAATAGTGACAACTCAGATACGGAGCTACCAGATCGCAAAGCAGCATATGACATACGGTTAGTGGGATCGAAATTGGGCTTCAGTCTGTCCAGATCTGCCATCCGTTCACGGGGAGAAACGGTACTAGACATCGGTGATGCCGACTCATCCTATCATAGGAGCTAGCTTCCGTAAAGTTAAGTAAGATTTCTAGTCGTAGATAAGTGAATCACCGCTGTGCGAACTAGTTCAACGAACAGTGGCGGTCGCAAGGAGCACACTCTCTAAGATACGGCGCTTCCACTAGGCCGATACCTAAAACCACCATGCAACCGTGCCGGTTTTTCACGACAAATCATCCGAAGAAGTTTAGAATTCTCACTGACCTCTTCTGAGTACTATCTACACACATCTAGTTGGGCGATGACAGCCAGGGCTGTGTATTTGGCAGTATTCGCTCCATGCGATCTACGCAACACGAATATACTATTCGGGTAACATTGTTGGTTGTCAGATTTTCACCAATTCATCAAACAGAATGTGTGAGATAAAGAGGCCGCTCAAATGTAAGATTCCAATGGGATTTTGACAACTGGTTGCCACCACAGATTTTCACAGACACGCCCGAGAACGCATAAGAGTCTATAGAGGGAAACGGATGCAACAAAAATACAATAGCGCACGCGACTTACAAACAAGAGCATAACCAAAGTGGCGACCAGATAGGAGGACCGAGACATCTGGGAGGAAACAAGACGGTAGTGTTGCCCGGATACTACATTGGCCATGTGTCCCTTGACTGATTCGCTGACAGCCAAATGTTTGATACTGCCCAACAGGAGGTCGTCGTAACCCAAAAACTCCTCCATTAGAAATCGACTGACGACCCCTCCAAAACAGGCGTCTACATCGGGGTCTACGCAACATGCACAAGAATAATAAGCAAAAAATATGAGACTAGATAGAAGACAGTAAATAAGGAGACCACGGTATAATCTACGGAGCGAAAGGTGCACGGCTAGCTTGGTCGATGTAGTGATGCGGACTGTCGGGGTATTAACAATTTCGGAACACTTGTGCTACTGCATATATATGAGTAGGTGACAATTTCGGACAATTCAAATACACCCGAGTCCACGCTGAGGGTCCAGAAATAGGGTGAGAACAGCGATAGGGTTACCTGAAGCTAGCTCTACGATCACAATCCCCTACAGATTGACCGCATGAACATAGGCAAAGATTACTGAAATGTAAAACAGGGGGCAAGGTGGGAATTAACGGACTCCAATGCATACGACTCCGGCGCAGGGGCACGCAGATGCAGCCAATAAAGTCTCTTTCCCCGGTGATAAAGGTGCCCGAAGGTGTGGCAATATATTGGAAAGATGCACTAGTTATTTTGCCGCTAGGTTTAGTGGCTTTGCTACTGTGTTGGTGTAGTAACGGTATTTTTCTCAGCTTAGTTCTCGGTCTGAGCCTCCCAAGCTAGCGTTCACGTCAAAACAACCACCAAAGGTGCACAAGGTATATTAATGCCCAAAATGAAGTCAAGAACACTTGTACAGCGCTTCATATATATAGCGTAAGCGGCGATAACTTTCTGGAAATTCTGACGCCTTCCGGATGCACCATTGTCAACCGGCATTCGGCCAATACTGGGTCACGATTGCCTGTTGGGTCCAGATTTCCGACCAATCAGATCTCGGTTTGATGCCGGACCGGGAGCGTCCCGAACTTTTGGCCAATCTTGCGCGGAATAGGCTTCTCGGCCGTAGCGGCACCTGACTGAGAGCGGTAAAGTGGGATCCGTGTGGAATTCCCCTTAACTCCTCCCCCTTGAAGTTTGTTGACGTAGCTTCGAAGCCGAGGGTCCACTTGCAGGGGCCTCACTGGCTTGCGGATCCTGTCTGTCCAGCGTCGCGGTCGTAATCCGTGCTCAGGCTGGGCCTCCGACGAAGCAGCTGATGGATTTTCTGGGATGGTGCGGAGACCGAAAGTGTTCCGAAGCATCTCTAGACTCAACTCACTCGGTCCTGTGGGCGGGATCTGCGCCTCTGTCGGCCAGATTTGGTTTGTGTGCCGTATCCACCTGGCTGGGCCAACTTGAATCTCGTAGAGCACTTTGCCGCGCCGGCGAAGGATGAGTCCTGGAATCCACGTAAGGTGTCTGCCGCTATAGTCACGAACCGACACTCTCTGGCCTTCGCTGAAGGAGCGCGCAGTTGCTCCGTGATGCCGGTTGAACTGTTCTTTCATTCTGGTGTTGCGGTGACTAGCCTGCCTTTTGTGTGACCGGATAGTGTCATGCGGTGTTCGAACCTTCCTTCGGAGCAGTGCCTCTGCTGGTGACACTCCATCAGGCGAGTTGGAGTTTGGAGTCGCTCGATATGCCAGCAGGAACCTTTGCAAAATCTCTTCCGTTGGTCCCTCCCCTCTGGACTTCTGAAGTTCCCGCTTCAGAGTGTCAACGAAGCGTTCCGACTGGCCGTTCGACTGTGGATGAAACGGCGGCGAGCGGACACGCGTTGTGCCATACTCCTGACAAGTTTGCGAACGCCGGCGACTTGAACTGACTGCTGTTGTCGGGACGTTTGCCACCCCGGCGTCAAGCCGAGATGTGATTGGTCGAAAATCTGGACCCAACAGCCAATCATGACGCAGTATTGGTCGAGTGCCGGTTGCCAATGGCGCATCCAGAAGGCGTCAGAATTTCCAGAAAGTTGTCGCCGCTTACACTATATATACGAAGCGCTGTACAAGTGTTCTTGACTTCATTTTGGGCATTAATATACCTTGTGCACCTTTGGTGGTTGTTTTGACGTGAACGCTACCTTGGGAGGCTCAGACCGAGAACTAAGCTGAGAAAAATACCGTTACTACAGTTGGCGACTTAGTGCCTCATTATGATACCATTCCTAACCGTCGCCACTGAGACCACCACAGAGAGAAAGCGGCACTCACATTGAAGCTTCACGGTAGACTGCACCCGAATGTATTGGGATCGACCCTTATATAGAAAAGGTTGATGGTGTTTTAGCCACAACAAAGACTTCGCCCTGATAAAAACACTAACTACGGTGGGCGGTGCTAGATACTGAAGGAACCCCTTGGTTTTTAATGATCGTTTCAAACTGGGTAGCTTTTTCACGAAGAAAGCATTAAAACAGCGCTCGCGTAACAGTGGAATAAATAAACAGAAACAAACATAATGCATCAACTCCAAGGACGGTAAACAACATATGAATCTCGGGCTTAGGAGAAAAATACATCCAATGTGAAAATAATTAGAATGAAATGGTTTCGGACGAAAAAGCAGAATACAATGAGCTGTTCTAAAGAGCATTCACAGCACCGTCACATGGGGCTAATGCACAAAATAAATTCAGTTTTTCGACAAATACACTAATTTGCAAATCAATTTGGTTTCCACGGGAGACTCAACTGAATCGCTCGTCTGTGATACTCTTTAACTGAGTGTGCTGCACAAAGGCCGCCTCATGTTTCAGTTGGTACGATATTCGAGATATCGCAGCATATTTCTCATAAAGGAAACTACTCACAAGGTTGCTGTCGAAGAGATTTCAGCAACTTTGTGAATAGTTTCCTTTATAAATTACGTTTTATTTTGCCTAGCAAATTTTCCAGATAGGGAAAGAACACTGATAAAGTGAAATAGTCCTAGCTTTTGGTGTGCGCTACGACCAATTTGTCTTGAGGCTAGGCGTTTCTGAGGAGGAAGACAAAAAGTGGTCTGTATCCGTGACCAAATCTTTAGCTGACAACTGTCCACCTCCTCGATTTCCCCCAACATCAACACACATCAGTAGTAACCTCCCGTTCAACTGACTCAAGAAGACAGTGTAGCGTACATTTAGTACTCAAAACAGTGTCACTTCATGGTTATATGAAACCGAGACTGCCTCTAAAATAGCGCTAACATGCCATTATCCTAGATCAAATAATCGTATTCAATTCGACCCGGATAGAGCAAGACCCCAGTTCCAAGTGATGCGACTGTCAGCAGGGTGGTATTTGTACAACACCACTGATGAAAACGAATCGATCAACCCCCCCCCCCAATAGACAACATGGTTCAGGCTATACGGCCCCATCGGGGTTGTCCTCATTTCACTAAGGAGTGGTCAGACAAATTGGATTTGACCTGCAACAAGTGACTCTAAAATGCGGAGAGAATCAGAACAACTTACCCAAAACGACAAGTTTCACAGTGATATTGAGACGCTTGCGCATTGCCGGTGATAAGCGCAAGAAACCATATTCAAGTGCGTACTCAATAATGTGATTGTCTTCGTGTGCTAGATGGGTGGAAAACGTCAATTATGAATGGTGTTGAATTCGGCTAATGAAGGTGAACGAAAGATTTAAAAGCTCCATTACAGATCGATAAGTGCAATCCCCCTTGGTTGCAACAGAGGAAATCCAGAAACCGAATACAACATTTGGGATGAATGAATCAGAGGTACATAGCAAACCTGTGTGCAGCAGGGCAGATTATCAAGTTGCGATGTACCAACTGCATTCAGATATTTTGACGGGTAGCTCACGATGTACCTACACAAGTTTCTATGTCTGTATACAAATATAAAGACGACTGGATGAGGCTTGGAAACGTCTAACCTGTGGCATCAAACCTGCAACATTATAGTCTTCGCTTCCAGGAAATTCCCATTTAGAACTGAGACATTGTTGAATCGTGGGTGGCCGTCTATTGGTTACGCCTCAACTGAACCTGCCGGACTACGCGGTAAGGAGAACGTAAAGAACCCGGGAGACAAACATACAGAGCCTCTGCATGAATATATAGGATGGCCAAATGGCAAAACACGGTCATTCGCTTGTTCGTTCTATCCAGCCAGTGGCGACCTTCCTGTCGCCAACATTTTCACACTCACTCCGCTGGTTCCATGCTGCTAAGCCGTGCTTGGTAAGCTCCGCCAACGCACCTGCTATCCGGAACGTGTGGTACCGATGGTGACCTTGGGGAAGCGTAGTTCTCTGCACATGTACTTTTCCTGACGGACATTCTTCGGACTACTGTCACCAAACCATGCATTCCACATCGATGCATTTCACCACATTCATACTCGCGGCCTCCTGATTGTATACGCCCACATCGTATGGTCCCAGAAAGGTTGCAGATAGCCAAGGAAGAATTTCAGCATGTTTCAACTAGGTATCATCGGACCTTCTCAAAGCAACTGGACTTCGCCATCATCAACATCATCGACACCATGACATCAGTGTTCAACACCGATGCTTCGCTGCCGTACAACCTTATTGTGAAGAAAAGAATAAAGGTGGACGAGGAAGGGACTTAGTGCTAACTTACTACAATCATTCCGAGGTGCCTACACCTCCAGACACTCATTCAGGCAATCTGGATAGAAACTGACAAGATCGCCACTGACATCGGTTGGCGGCCATATCTTGCAGCGTCTCCAACCATGCGCAGTGAGGACCACGCGGTCCCCATCCTGGAAGGCGAGTAGCACCGACAGCAACCAAGCGTTTCGTAATCTCCTTCATACCCCTCTGCCAGGTCAAGGGTTGGCCACCTCTCTGCTTCCGTCACTCTTAATTGGGAATGGAAAACAGCACTCTCTTCGACAAACGATGGTTAGGCATACGCAACACCTGTCCCAACCAACGCAGCTTCTGGTGCTGGAAACATTCTTCAATGGAAGTCCCCGTTGCACAACCGAAAACTCGCTTTCTAATTGCCTCGTTACGGATTCGCTGACACCAACCCACACGATCTATGGTTCTGAGACAACGATTGTCAAACAACTGAAGACGTCTTAGTTCCGCTGCTCGAACAGGCCAAGTCTCACAGTCATACAACAAAACAGCCCGCACTGTAGCTTGATACACACGTCTCTTGAGGTCCAGGGATACATCACTTTGACGCCATAGGTGTCTCAAATTAGCAAACGCGACCCGATCCTTGCAGATTCGTGCATTGACCTCATCTGTCACACTACAATCAGAAGTGGACTTCACCCCTCATATGGTACCTAAGAAAACGTCCTTAGACTGGCGTTCGAGCGGTCCGATGTCAAATAGAAACGGCTACTGGGAAAAGATATCCAAAGCGCTACGCAGAGTCGGAACTTCTGTTTGCGGTACAACCCAGCCAACCTTATCCAAACATTGGATCTCTGATAGGACCGTGGCCTTGCTGGAGGCCCACCTCGCTGCAATCACAACTTCCCCGACGCCAGTTGAAACTGCGCGTCCGTGTAGACCGAGAAGCTTGGTGGACCCGAAAGGCCGAAAAAAAGAAAGGCGCAAAAAATGCTGGAAACGTCTGCAAGCAGTTGCGGTTGATTCGTTTGACCGGTCCTCGGAAGCCTCTTGTCAGCGAAATTATCAAAAAGTGTACTCGCAGTGAATGCAGTAACCACAGAGGTGTTCGTTTGATTCGTTGTAACAAGGCTTCTGGCGTCACTGATTCTTCGTCGTCTAAAGGTGGCAAACGAAAACTTGACTCATGGGAATCAAGCTCAACAGAGTATGCCGCAGAAGTTGGTGAAGATAATCCGATCCATACATTCACATACTTCTGGGCGTGTGAGCGTGTGTGTGTGTGCGTATGATGAGCTGTCCAAAAGCTTCACTACAAAAAGTGGTGTCCGACAAGGATGTCCACTCTCTCCACTCTTGTTCAAGTTCCTAGATGAAATAGTGAGGCGAATGCCTCCCCGGTGTTCAAATTGTTGCTGATGGGAACCTTGTCGATCTGAAGTACGCGGACGACATCGTCCACAAGGCGAAGCACGGGCCTGTTTAATAGACTGACCACGGCCATGCCGTCTTTCGGCATGCATCTTGCACCTCCAAACTGCAAAGTTATGCTTCAGAACGTGTAGTCTCTGATAATACCCCTTAGAATTCAAGGAGAATCACTGGAGGTTGTGGAAAATTTTACATACCTCGGTAGTTGTATTAGCTCTGACGAAAGTGTGTCTGATGAAGTCAGTGCACGAATCCCGAAGGCCAGAATAACGTTTGCTAATTTGCGTCACTTGTGGCGTCAAAAGTGCATATCACTGGTTCTTAAGGTCGCGTGTACCGAGCCACGGTAAGGGCTGTGTTGTTGTATGGTTGCGAGATGTGACCTCTGCAGACAGATGATGTGAGGCGTCTTCATGTTTTTTACCACCGATGCCTCAGAAGCTTTGCTGGTGTCGTATGGCGTCAACTGATCCGTAACGAGGTGATTAGAAAACGGGTGTTTGGTTGGGCAGCAGGCACTTCAATCGCGGAAAATATCCAGCACCATCGACTACGATGGCTCGTCCACGGGCTACGTATGCCGAACCACCGTCTACCGAGACGAGTGTTGTTCTCTGTGCCTCTTTCAGAATGGCGCAAACCGCGAGGTGGACAACGTATGACTTGGCAGAATGGTGTGAGAGATTGCGAAGAGTTTGGGTGTTGTTGGTGTTGTACACCTTCCAGGATGGGATCCCCGTGACTCCTCCTGCGCTTGGCTGGAGACATTGCAAGAAATGGCGGCTGATCGGTGCCAATGGCGCTCGTGCTGTCAGTTTCTTTACAATTGTCTGACTGAGCGGTTGAAGGTCTAGGCCCCTCAGAATGCCCGACAAAGGCCAGTATCAGGTCTCCTCCCTTCCGCACTCTTCTTCTTTTCACTCCAAGGTTTTAAATATTTTAAGATTAACTTTAGGGTTGTACGGTAGTGAAGCAGCAGTATCAACACTGATATTGCTGTCCCTGATGATGATGACGATGAAGTCCTTGCGGTGGCTAAAGAGCACTCAACAACATCACCATACCTAGCCGTTACCCCATTCCACATGTGCGTGATTATTCTTCGTCTTTGCACCGACGCACTGTTTTTTTCCATTCTCAGCGCTTGTCATCACATCCCTATGCACCCTGATGAAGTTCATAAAACTGTTATTACCACGCAGTTTGGGATAGTGGAATTTTTAGGCAGGCTTTCGGCCTTCGTAATGCAGCACAAACATTTCAAAGCTTTATCGATCAGCTTCTGTGTGGTTTTCCTTTTGTTTTTGTGTACCTGCATGACATCTCAGTTACCAGTCTCACAGACGCATGGCATTTAGAACATTTGCGCATTTCGTTTAATCGTTTAAACGAGTATGGCATCATCATTAATGCTAAAAAGTGTATTTTTGCCTCACACTCAGTAAATTTTCTTGGACATAGCTTCGAATCAAAAGGCATTTCCCCGGTCATAAAAAAACTTGACAATTTCGCAACTCTCCCTTTCCTACATCTGTTAAGCAAGTTAAACCTCTTTTGGGAATGATTAATTTTTATCGCCATTTTACTGCCACCACTGCAAAACATTCGGCACCTTTTATCAACCTGCTAGCCGGTAATCCTCCTGCTAAGAAACTGCATTTTGATGACACTCTTAAGCATGCTTTTGAACGACCTAAATCCTTACTGGCTGATTCTTTAAAATAATTTCATCTAAAACCTGACGCACGATTGTTGACGCATCTGACATAGCCACAGGCACAGTCCTACAACAATCTGTCCAAGGTGGACTTCGACCATTTGAATTCTTTTCCACAAAAATCTCACTCAAAGAATCTCGCTACAGTACTTTCGGTTGAGAGTTGCTCGCTAGTTACTCATCCATTCGCCATTTTCTTGAAGGGTGGCAAACCTTCACAACCTTTAACGTTCGCCCTACAGGCCAAATATGACAAATATTCGCCTCGCGAACTACGTCAACTTGACTATGTATCTCAATTCACCAACGAAATCTGCCACATAGCAGGACACCTCAACATCGTCGCTGACAGCTTGTCTCGTCCGGCAATTGACTTACTCTACTCAACACCCAAAAGTGATCTGCAGCGTATGGCTCAGCTACAAAAAAGATAAACCCATCATACCACCACAAACTCACTCACCTGGAACGTGGAAGTTATGAAACCAATGAGAGGCATCACGAAAAAACTGCACGACCGAAGTGGAAAGGCGAGCGATTGTATTGCCCAGGTAAGACAAAATACGGATGAAATGACGCTTGACAAAATGTTCAGGGGATGCCTTCGGGGACTGCGCTGGTAGCTTGTTGTTGGACCCCAAGGGGACGAATCCACAAATAAACTCAATCGTTTCCTGGAGGTACTGAGAAATATATCCTGGGGCGGAAAGGATCGCAGTCCACAGTTTTCCCGGTTCATGGAACAGTAATCTGGGTCTGGTGCTGCCTACTGGTGGCGCTGGCGTGTGAATTGCATTTCCGGCGACCCTAATACTTTCCAGTGTGTCTGTGTCTACATCTTGTTCATCTTCAGTTGAAAACAATTCGTCCACATCATCACCATAGTTAAACGCAGAGCCATAAAATTCCTTCGCATAGGAATCCGCCAGACTGTATCGTGGGTCAGGATGTCGAATGACCTCAACTCGTAGAACACCATAACGAGGCCACGGTTCTCTAGGTGTACTTGGATCTCCGGGGGCATAGTGATTTCGTGCAATCGGTTCCGGTTCGTCGAACAAATTTATGGCGCTCTCTAATATGGGCGTTGGTTGGTAATTGGTGCGTAGTTTATCCAGGCACGTGATGGGGGATCGGACGAACATCAAATGCAGGTGGATGAAAACACCTAACACGAAAAATGCCTGCAAATCCCAGAGAGAAAGGGTGATGCAAAATATGTAAGGGTCAACAAAATGCCGCACCTTACGATGAGAATAAATGCAAACCAGGCACACTTTGATGTCCATACCGAGTTTGCTCTCGTACCAGTGCAGGAGTCCACATGAGCCAGCCACATACCTGGCTGAAGAAAGTTCAGATCCATTTAAAAGGGGATGGCACTTAGTGAAGTATTGACGCTGCCTACTAAAGCCGTACACATACCAAGATCCACAAACCAACCATCAAACTCAGCCTCGCCACCTCGAAATCCTAATGGAATTTAAGGGAACAGCCTGAGAGTATATTCGTCAAAGAGCTCCCGAAGGGATGCGCGGAGGTGATGTGTCAGCGGCGTTCATTGTTGAATGACTTCACTTGGTTGTTGCTTTGACACAGTCGAACAATAACAGGAATACACACTGACGCAGTCCAGTCACCGAATCGATGACGTTGTCATATGAAAGTTAATGCGCGCGGTGCGTCCCACTATAGCAAACGGGCACGCCGTCGCACCCTCAGTCAAGCACCCTTTCACCAAGTCCCTCAACTTGACGGACGGGAGTATGGATGAACCCACCACATTTTCCCTAGTTTGGCGGAGAAAACTATACATTCTGGAATCACTGTAACTTTGGTAGACGGCTTATGCCTGGCAAATTGGACCGATTCACTTCAGGTGACCTACATGAACCGGGTCCGAACGATAGGAAAAACAGGAACCATGTGTGAAAAGGTTAGCTTCCTACCTATCTACAGGATGCGACGAATGAGAGATCGCCGGTGCGCGTATATGCATATTCATCTAAGTCACATACACAAAATTATGCGTGTTTGTGAAAACCACTTTTCATTGTCATCCAGGTGTGGCGTGATGAGTTTAGGCATTCAATGTGGCAACAGCATAAAATAGTATGATACAGAAATAGATTAAAGAGAAGTTTGCTGTCACACAACCGGTGGAGTTGTCGTCCCCAATGAGCAGAAGGCAGGAAATATAGTGTAGATGAGAGTAATCTCAAAAAGCCGTTCTATTACACTAAGTTACTCCTGGCAACCCTGTAAGATTGACACTCAGGAATATCCATGGTATTAAAGAGGGGCTTTTTGGACACAGTTCCGAACAGCCTAGGAGCTCAACCCAGTTGTTCTGCTCAACAAGCAAGGCCCGTCGAGGTAGCTTGTTTAAATGTTTGGTGGTCTGAAAAAATGCCTAAAAACTGACAAATCAGTCGGGATTCCTTTTCGAAACAATTCTCACTTGTAAATCATACGATTCAATGTCATTTATAACCATATAAGAGTATCGCTTAGAGCTTGTCACTAAAAAACAACGGGTATTTTTCATTGAATCGGTTTCCTGTCAATATCAGTTGAGAACAAACAAGTTAGTGAATAAATGTCCCAGTGTCCGATTAACATTTACAACAAGAGATGAACTGTTGTGGCCGAGCCATACAACCAACATCGGCGACAGTTTGGACTTTCCATGCGCATACTATAGGTGCTGGCCAAAGAGTAGTACACCTTCACCGAAGTAAAGACACAAAGTTGCATTCAGCTCACACATCCAGGCAAGTAGCACTAAAGTTGAAAGACGCCGCCCACACCCAGAACGCATGTCTTTGAGGTATCTGGCGAGAAATGCACTTTTAACCAATTGGAGCAATTTCTGAGGATTGCACTCGAGTGATGTACCTAATCGAACGCGCCTCCGAATATACACGTTATAGGATCCACACGGCCATTAGTCGAACCTACCTTGGCCATTCTGTCAACCGCCATACTGAAAGCTAAGATGAGAAAACATGTAGAGCTCATCCAACACTGATTAAATCTACAGATCGTTCCGCCATAGCACCTTTTCGGTGCTTAACTTTCATGCCACTCGAAGTAAGCACGAGGGCTGGGACACTGCCAGGATGCCCAAGCATAGACAGGAGAAGCCGAGATGCAGAGGTCGGGTTCGAACTACGGACCTTCCGGTCAGTAAATTCGCGCTCTAACCACTGAGCCATCTCAGCAGAAGCCACGACAAGTTTGTTTTCAAGATAAGCGTCCACAGATCAGTCCACTATACCTCATCAACTCATTTCCACTTTGCTCCACTCGTTACCCGGAGTTTTGCTGGGACGATTGTGGATGGGTTGCGGTAGCCCCACACTTACTTCGGTTTGCGCAAGCATCCGAAAGTGTGACTGTCTAGGGAATTAATCGGAAGCCCTAATATGCTGATGAAAAATGCCTCTAGTTAGGTACTTCTTGTTGCGTCCTGGAAAGCTGTTTGCTTAGTGGGAAACGTCGCATAGTATGAATGGTAAGTTCAATAAAATCATCTCCGAGGGGGTTATCCCATATTGTGAAGTTGTTTATTCGGGGGGAGGGCTGTATTTGATTATAGTGCATCAACCGATGACTTACTGGAGTCAGGTGACGGTTAGCGTACGTAGTGGGTAATATTTACGGCCAAGGCGGCACAATGCCTAACGCACATGCACTTCGATAACGACTCACTGTAGAAGCAGTCTGATGAGCCGCTTGATATCTCCCAAATACGAATCGGAGATAAGCTACCTCACTGACTCATTAACAAACGGTGACGGTTTTGTATAACGTCATTCAGGTGTCTATTGTTAGCACATTTGACAATGAAGTAAATCGTCACTCAATTACATTGATCGTCAATTTTCTCAGCTAGGGCTCTCGTCATGTGACAACTGCGGAGGCATAGCAGATAAAGTTTCGTATGCGGATTAAATATATAAAAAATAAGACAGGGTGCTCATTTTTGATGGGACAACTTTACACAGAAAGATTGGCTCGCAAACCAGCAACACCAAAAAACCAGCCAGTCTTTATCCAATACAGTTGTTTAGTTATACCAGCAACAGTATGGAAAGCACAGTAAGCGTAAGATAAAAAAAATCTATCAATCGTACAACTGTGACACCCCTTCAGAGTGGAGCTACCTAACAACCCGGGGAAATACTCTTGTCAAGTTGCCAAAGGCTAGATGGCAGTCGACGAGAATGTGAAACAGACCTAGGTATCAGGGGCTGGCGCCTTACACCTTGAGCTCCAGGTGGGAGCTTTTACATTGTACAAAAGCCCAAAATGCGCATGAACTCTCACCTGGACCAAAAAGCCGAATTCTATGATACGTCTGGCTGTGAGAGGGAAAAGACGCGCGTAGCCCATTGCCACCCTCCGAAAGAAGGCTTCAGATAGCTGAATTCTAGCATTAAACATATCTGTAACCGGGTTGGTGCGAGGAATCTGTTGCCTAGTCTGACGTGGAGGTGATCCATTGGATGCGTCAGTGGGAGTGGTAGTGGCAGTGGTGGAGGTCGAAGGCTGCTGCGTATGGTCAGCCTGTCCAGAGTTCGCACCTTCATACTCTTCGTTGTGTCCAAGCGGTTCGTTACTTAGGAGCTAAAGAGTAAGGAAATACAGGAAATCAGGATGAACGAAGTTGCAAATAAAGTTACAAAATTGGAAAACTATAACAAAATATGAGAACAACGGGGAACCTACAATACCAAAGACCACGGCGACCTGAAAAAACAGAAGAATACATGGGTAACTATTGCAAGGCAAACTAACCATGCATTCGTTTACGGGTATTAAGATGTTGGTTTATGTAAAATGGAAAGATTTAGGTTGCCGACGACCGAATCACTACGTATTATACACTATGAAAAATTAAACTTGAATCTTTCTTATTTTGAATAACAGGAATGCAAAACACGTTGTTCGGAATATGAAAAATACCTCGGGTTTGGAAAAGCAGCTTGCAGAAACAGATGCAGCAACAATGAAGGCCTAAAGAATGGTCTTGCTTCTTTTGCTTCCGTGTTCGACGACCGACTGGATTGTGCTTAACCACCCCGAATGTGGTGATGAGGCGTGAATCACGTAAGTTTATACGGAGGAATGAATAGTGCGGACGCAACATGACAGGAGCAGTTACCACAAAAAGATACAAAATAAAGGTTTGGCTCGCACATTCAGCCATACGATGCCTACGGAGTTCTGTACAGTATGCAGACAATGGCTATAAGGAATTGTGTGGGGCCCGGAAATTCGACATACGGACGTATGTCGCCAGAGGTTCGATTGGCGATGGAATTATCAGTTCAACTAAGCATGAACGAACTAAACCACCTTTTTTCGTTTATCGCACTAGCATACCCTCCGACAAACTGAAGGCCCGGAGCTAAGAATGATACTTCCTATCGAAATTCGTCAACGTTGATGCAGTTAGCAACAAACTCAGATATCATTGTGTTGGCGAGTGATTCGAAGGTTCGAAATGGCGGATTAGGTCTTAAAGAAGCAAATTTTCGCGTCGATTTAGTATCACTATACACAATGGTGAACAATTTCTCCAGCTACATACTAACTAGGACTGTTCTTAACACACAAGCGTACAATCCACGTCACTAACAGAAAATCAGTCGCCGACACAACCGGACCATGTGATAATCAACTACCCAGACTTTAATTCAAGATTGTCAAACGTTCCGGGTACGCATCCTGATTCTGACCATATCGTTGGGCAGTCACATGTATAAACTCGCCTTCCTTTCGAGTCAAGTATCGGGATTGATTTCAGCACCTCCAGCGAACTTTCATAGCCCAATAATACCAACCTCAAATATCTCAAGATATGTGAGACAAAACTAGACAATTGTCGGTCAATTGGACGAAAAGTGGCACGAAAAAAATCGTTCAGCTGTAACGCCCTTTCGGTGCCTATCTGCCATACTACCCGAAGGAAGCACGGGGGCTGGAATACTGTCAGGGTGTCCAAGCCCAGACAGAAGTCGAGATGCAGAGGTCGGGTTCGAACCACGGACCTTCCGGTCAGTAAATTCGCGCTCTAACCACTGAGCTATCTCGTCCGGCACGGCGTAAAAGATTTGCTCACAGCACTTAAGACAGTTTGTCCAAGCTTCCCAACATGGCTAAATGAAAGAGAATACCGTCGTGGTCAGCAGCTCATAACCGTGCCACACAAACATACCAGCAACCAGGGACTATGATGGCTCATGCATATCACTAAAACTCTGTATAATTGAGCTCAGGTCATGACTAAGTGCTGATGGATTGAGAAGGCTTCCCAGAGCTTTTTCAGAGGATAACTATTGACCTGATTCCACCGACCGAAGCAAAGGAACCTGCTAAACCGTCTGCTAAAAAGCGGTTAGCTGTCCTTTCAGGGTGGCGAGGACACTTCAAAGAATAATCAAGCTAGCCTCCTACAACACAAACTTTAGAGACACCAAGCGAATCGGAATGAAATGTGGATTAGGGTTATCCGTCAGGGAAAATCCTTCCACTCAAACGACACTACATTACCCTTCAAAAGTGACAGTTCTGAGACCTAGGTGTTTGAAGACTTCTCCTGTCTAAGTCTCGCAGTCGTACAAAAGCCCGCTCCGTAGTCTGGCAATGGTGTCCTTTGGGACCCAATGATGCCTTTTTGATGTCACAATTACCACAAATAGGTAAACGCATTCTAGTGTTCTATATTTATATTTTGACTTCACCTGCCGCATTACCGTTGGAGCCAACGTAACCTCCGAGGTATAGTGCGCTACTACCTCCGGCGTCCCTAATTGAGCACTCAGAGGTATGTTCTGTGTGTAGACGCCGCGTCTCTGATCGACAAAGCACTATGGATCGCACCACCATTGACAGACGAGCTGGCATCACGCTGGTACCGTAGGCCTCAGAGTTTGGCAAAAATACTCTAGTGTTCTCGATCTGACGAATAGTTTCATCTCCAGACAGTCCGCAGGGACCTATTCAAAAAACAAATCTATCTACTCTACCAATTGTCTGGTTTGCAAACATGGCGTTCGGGTTTTATTCTACCCAGCTTCGTAGGAGTACTAAACCTTCCGGGTGTTCAGCGTATACCGAACCATTCAACAGAATTATGTAGGTGATTTCAAATGGCTTGCATCTCCAAAGAACATGTAACACGGAAAGCAACATCGTCTACGTGACAAAATCTGTGGGCGAACGTCCCGACAGCATTTCGAAATCCGAGGTGCCACAGGCAGGTTAAGACAAAATATCAACAAAAAAGTCGAAGATGGATGGTTAGTGGTAGTGCCTCCAAACGAATAAATTCATTTTGCTAACTATTTATCTTGTACACCGAAACCTTGTCTTTTGCGTTTTAGCCATTCACTGATATCCTATTGAACTGTTCGCACTTATTTAATTCTAGTTCATTTGAATCCATATCAAGGAAAGGTTTTGTTTCCAGTACAACTTCGTCAACGTTTGCGTGACCTTAAACACGACACCGCAATTGTACAGCAGACGTCACGACCTAATAATTTCAGTAGTGTCACGGCATTGAAACGAACCACTGTTACACGAGAAAAAACCGCCAACATCGTGTTGGTCCTGTGGTGAGTGGCATTATGCACGTCTTTGTCCATTCAAGAAGCACGGGTGCCAGACGTATCATTGGTGGGGTCACAAAAAACGTTTCTGCCGAACCCAAAAAGCCACAGTTCCCAAAACCCAGAAGAGCGTCAACAGTTCACTCAGTAATGCAGTCACAAAGCAGCCGTACAAGAAACGTCCGTGGTTCAGATCTGTGTTTGCAACACTCCAAGTTGCATTTCGGTCTCGAAGGAAATACCTTAGAGTTTTCATCAACAATATCCCAATCCGTCTGCAGCTTGAAATGTTAATAGGAGAACCTGTTGTGTCACTCACGAATCATCCGGCCCGAAGTGCATCTGGCAATACCCTACTAATAATAATAAGATAATCGTTCCGCTTTAACACCCTTTCGGTGCCTAGCTGTCACGCCATCCGGAGGAAGCACGAGGGCTGCGATATTGCCAGGTTGCCCAAGCTTAAACACGAGAAGTCGAGATGCAGAGGTTCGGACCACGGATCCTGCGGTCAGTAAATTCGCGTTCTAACCACTGAGCCATCTCGCCCCGCAATACCCTACTACTGACTGGCAAGTTAGCCTCTAATGTATCCTTCAACAATGTGCCTTTTTTACGAACTTATCTCACTGACTGTCCTAATTTAAACATTCTTGGACTTGACTAGATTGAGAAAATTGATCTTTTCAATGTACCTATATCATCTGTGTGCATGGGGGCGAGATGGCTTAGTGGTTAGAGCGCGAATTCACTGACCGGAAAGTCCGTGGTTCGAACCCGACCTCTGTATCTCGGCTTCTCCTGCCTGGGCTTGGGCAACCTGGCAGTATCCCAGCCCTCGTGCTTCCTTCGGGTGGCATGGCAGTTAGACACCGAAAGGATACTACAGCTGAACGATCTGTGTGCAGTGCTGTGAAATTATCATCCCCCTCAGACATTGCAGAACACTTTACTAACACACTTGATACAAAATTTGACGATGTCTTCCAAGATGGCCTTGGATGCTGTACCAAAAACAAGGCAAACCTCAAACTCCAGCAAGATGCCACACCAATTTCCGGACCGGAACGTTCCGCACCATTTGTCGCTTTCGCGACCGTGAGGCATGAACTTGCTCGTCTCCAGCAATCCGGAGCTATCCAGCAGTAAACTATCCATCATGAACAGCCCCTATAGTTGTCGTCAAAAAAGCACATGGCAAGGTGCGCAAATGTGCTGATTAGTCCACTGGATTAGACGTCATGTTGGACTCTCACCAATATCCATTACCGATACCAGAAGATCTGTTCACCAAGCTCAATGGTGGAAAATGCTTCGCAAACTTTGATCTCGCTGATACTTACCTTCAAATAGAAGTCTCCGATGTCCCCAAAGAACTTTTGACAATTGATACACATCACGGTTGTTGCTGTTGTTGCTTTAATAACGGTAGAGTCAGAAATTAACGCGATGCTTGCTACTACAATCCGTACACTTCCAATTACTTCTGCCATGGTTCGCGACGCCACTGGTCGTGATCCGTTACTTTAAAAGATGATGTATTTCCACCGCGCACACTGATCTCCAGTATGTTCCGATAAACAGCTTCAACCATTCTACCAACGCCGATCCTCACTTTTCGAGGTCGACGGTTGCATACTCTTCATAAGACGGGTGACTGCGCCCCCGGAATTACAGAGCAAGGTACTTAAGCAATTACATTTTGGATATTCCGCTATCAACCTTATGAAGGCTCTAACACGTAGTTACGTCTGCTGGCCGAACATGGATAAGCAGTCCAAATAGCTTGTACGCAAGTGCTCAATATGCCGACTTTCTACAAAATCCCTTCAGAAAACAGAAGTACGTTCACGGTCTGCCCCAAAAACTCCACGGTCACGACTTCATGTTGACTTTGCGGTATCAATCAATGGCCAACAATATCTGATCCTAGTAGATGCTTACAGTAAGTGGCCAGAAGTATTTAGCATGAACCATGTTATTAAATGAAAATTTATTGACATGAACCATGTTACTGCTTGTGCTACTATTTCAAAACTACAACATGCGTTTAGCTATTCTGGAGTTCCGACAACGACAGTGCATTCACGTCCGCTGAATTTTCTGCTTTCTGTCATAGCATACAACACGTGCGATCATCACCGTTCCATCCACAATCAAATGGCCAAGTGAAAAGAGTTGTGGACACTTGCGAAAGCGCATTCTTAAAACTCAAAGGGAAGGGGACCACACCGGAAATCATCGAGACATTTCTGCTGAGTTACAGGGCGACACCAAATGGTAATTTTCGGCGGAAGTACTTATGAACCGGAAGATCCGGTTACCCGTTGACGTCATGCGTCAAACATCGCATTCGGATTTAATACGGACTGAAGATACTTTTACTTCAAACTCGCTCCGAATCCGAGAAGTCGTCATCGATAAGTGATCGTTCAGCTGTACCACCCTTTCGGTGCTCAGCTGCCATGCCACCCGAAGGAAGCACAAGAGCTGGGACATTGCCAGGTTGCCCAAGCCTAGACAGAAGTCGAGACGCATAGGTCGGGTTTGAACCACGGACCTTCCGGTTAGTAAATTCGCGCTCTAACCAGTGAGCCATCTCGCCCCCTTATTTATTATCCTGGTAGATGTATGCACTTTGAAATTGTTTTTCACGCTGAAAGCAGTGTAGTGCCGTCCGGATTTGAAAGCGGCCAACCGGGTGGCATCGAGAACGTGGCCAGGTATTGAGTTCTAAGTTTTGATGGCGAATTCTGGCAATTCAAAGACAAGATGCAACCCGCCGGGACACTCAACTTCAAGTTTCTGACAGTGTGCACGCGCGCAAGTATAGTCATTCAGTTGATGAAATGGTCTCAGTGAAGCAAACTCATCATAATAATGATTCTCAATCAACTCCCCATGCACTCGGCAGTGAAGAAACGTAGCTGATCTCATCGTTGATAGGTGTCGAGATGGCGCAGCTAGCCACTTCAACTGTTCCAGGGCTCCTCAGCCTCCCAAGTGCTGGAGGAAACCACTGGTGCACCACATCTAAGGAGTGGCCCGCTGTACACTGCAAACATGAGTTTAGGTATTTGAGGCCCATGCCTGAAACCCACAAAGGCGGATTTCAAACGTCGATGTAGGGCCCGGCACACAATGTGGAGACCTGTGATGTGGCTGGGCAGAAAATACCAAAGGAGTGAAATATTATGCGTTATTCTGCTCAACATGAATTAACTAACTAAAACCTTCTCAAAGCCAATTATACTTTTCGGACAATCTACTGGGTTGTCTTAGGCCCTTAGTTTTTTAAACTAGACGACCTTTGTTGAATCAGTAGTAGAGCTCATCTACGTAACGAGTATATTCTAACTCACAGATGAATCTCCTTCATCCTGCAATAATCCACGAGCAGCATCTTGAGCGGTCGCTTCAGTCATGCCACCCGATTAAACCATTTCTGGATTTCCGCAGAGTTTCAAAAGAGGCGCTCAGTTTTTGATAACTGGTTTAGTGGGGCAATAGCTGTAGGGGCGAGCAGAAAGCCAAAATCTCGTGGACTCAGATCGTATGGTTTCACGTCTGGAGCTGAGAGCGGAGGCTGAGGTGGGTCTCACCGCCTGCGGTAATTGACGGAAGAGGATCAGAGCGCACGGTACGTATACCTAAATACGAGTGTATGAATACTTCCTAGACAGCGAGCACAGTTCTATGAACATACATAGTAAATAGTGGTGTTGGAACGTCAGTGGAGTTTACTGGCAAAAAAGTGCAAAATTTTAGTGGAGGACCAGAAGCACGAACTTGCTTGAACTGGAAGTGTTGCGGTACGTTCGAAATTGGTTTCTTTTTTCTCGTGCAAAGTTGTGAACGAATTCTTCCTTTGTTTATTGCATCCACAGATTTAACACGTGTCATTTGGTTGAATTTTTCACTACAATATAACCTGCGCGCGGAACTCCTTGTCGGACTGTCAGACTGTCAGATTGTACTCCATTTCTGCGGTGCACCCACCTACAATCGTGAGCCAGAATATTACGGACTGCTCTCCTCCACGGCTACCAGTGGACCACAACATGTTTGGACGGAATGGATGTCCAGTGAAATGTAAGACGCGGAATGTAATGTCAAGCTTGCCAGGCCCGATGACATTTTAAATCTGTGGGTTTTTAGGATAACCAGATAAGCCGATTATCCAACTCGAGTGGCCCCCTTGACTGTTCCAGTTTTCTCTACGCTAGGGGCGCTAGGCGTCCCACAAATGGCAAGATAGCGCCAATACTGGTACTTCTGAGTCAGAAAGACCCGTTCAAATGCTCCATTTTACTCCGCACACTCGGGAAAATACTGGTACCCCTTTCGAAGGCTTTGCAAAAGAAGGACACAGTGAAAGTGGCGGCCTAGATGAAAGTGGACGACGAACTTTCCTCCCTGAACGAGTACCTAGCGCTCTCCATCGCGAATCCTTCGGCTGAGAAGATTGTGCTACAGCTGTCTGATCCGGTGATCAAGAACGCAACGACGTCTCTAGTGGACAGGTGAACGATGGAGTCCAGGCCGGTCATCTGGAGTTCGTTCTCCAAGACCAAACACACCAACGTAACTGGCAAAGGGGCTCCTTGATGACATCGGAACAAAGTCTAAACGCACATCTTTGCAGGAACAATTGTTACGCTAAAAGGGAAACAAGCTATCTTTTGAAATTCTAGTCACACCTCAAAAACGCAGGTCCGGGGGAAGCTAGACCAGAGTGACAGCATTCAAAGTAATAAATCAGGGGAATGGGAATGAAATGGAAATCAAATGAAGGATGGTTGAATGAGGGGTGTGTCAGTGAGTCGCGGAATAAGGTGAGCCACGTCAACGTCATACACGTTTGTGTGAGTTGATATGCTGAACGGTTAGTACTCACGGATTCACGGATTGATAAACAGGATTGAGACTTTCTACCAGGATTCCCAGGTTGGGGTTGTTGTCATCCAGCGGCTTCCGTTCGCCTGGAATGCACAAGCTAAAAAGGCGAAGCAAGTATCCATAAGTTCTCCGTATGGGGCAGTAATCGTATCAGCGCGAAGACTCAGGAAATCCATAAAGGTTCACCGTTCTTAATAATAACAACAATAATAATAACGTTCATCCCAACTGGTGGGTGGCATGCCCTCGAACATAATCATAATGTAACAGTAAAAATAAAAGCACGGCTGGCGCATTTTGTGGGTACAGCATATTGCGCCGGAAAGGGACAGTGTAATAAACAGCGGGTATTATAAGTCAACAATTCACGGATTGATACACAGAATCGAGGCTTTTGCTCGAGCTTACCGGGTCGGTTTTGTTGTTGTCGTTCAGCGGCTGTCGTACACCTGAGAGGCATAAGCGAAAAAAGGGTGTAGCGTTGCTCTTTAAGTTCTCAGCGCGGGGCAGTACGTTTGCCAGCACGAGGACTCGCATAAGAAAGTGTCTAATAGTGCTTTGAACTGGGTTCTAGAGGGAGCGTGGACAACCGTCGGAGGAAGGTTATTCTACGCAGCTACTACACAAAATGAGAAAATTTTTTGCCTAATAAAAGTGTTCGCTCTGAGCTTGAAAATCTTCTTACCATGTCCCCACCGTGTGTTTGCTGGATCAACGGTGAGAAACCTGTTGGCCAAACCTTGTTCAAACGGGACATAAGTAAGACTGGGGTCTCCTCGGAGGCGGTGATACTCGGGGGAAAAGAGGTCAAGCGCCGCGAGACGCATTTCGTAGTCCACGGATTTAAGGCCGGCAACCGTTTTCGTAGCAGTTCGCTAGACACGCTCAGTGAGGGTTACGTCCTTACTGCGCCCTGAGTAGACAACTTGGTTGGCGTATTCAAGAAGCAGTCTGACGCAGGCCCCATAGAGTATTTGAAGTCCGTGCGAGTAATACGAGTGAAGGTGCGCCGAATCATCCGCAGAACGGCGAATGCCCCTTGGGCTGATTCCTCATGGCGCAGTGAGAAGGACATGTTTGAAGAGAGCCAGATACCCAAATCCTTTTTGGTATCTATCTTCGTGATGTCTTCTGGTCCATTGTCACCATGCACGACAGGCGTTCGCTGAGTCTCCTCCAAATGACATATGGACGCACTTTTCGTCATTCAGAGGAAGGTGCCAGTCCAACGACCACTGTTTTGGAGCGTCTGCATCCGTTTGAAGGGCACTGGCATTGGTACTCCAGGATTTCAAGTCGTCCGCAAAGAGTGGACATGGACTTGAAAGAACGTCTGGGAGGTCGTTGACGTATATCAGAAACAGCTATGGTCCCAGACGCACACCCAAATTTTCTCTGAGTCCGTAGTTTTAAAGGAGGAATCTTTAGCATAACGTGTTAGTATTTGCTTTATATATTCGGGCCTTTCAAATCTCCACATGCGGCCACAGTTTTTTTTAATCGTTGTTTAAACGAACTCGGGGTCCACTGATGGCGCGGAATTCGTATTTTAATGGCTGCTAATGGTTTCGCGTATGGTCTCTTTGAAAACGGTGGTATATTTTGTAGGAAAGCTGGTTTCTTCGCGTGTTTCCTTCTGTTTTGGATTTGGAAAACATCTAAAAACGACATAAACGATAATCGCGCCATTTACGTCCGGCAAAATCAAAATGGAGCGGCCACTCGCGCCCTGGATGTGAAAAATTATCCTATCGTTGTGACAGACGTCCCGCCAGAGCCAAGGATTTCATCACAGCTAGTAAGCCTTTTTTATGATGGTCAGCACACGCTATATCTGGCACAAAGCAAGGTTTAATCTTCACCGATATGCCGAGCCCCAATAGTGCAGTTGGATGAATTATTTGTTTTGTGGGTAGAACAAGCGGGCGGTACAATATGTTGGCCACTTCTTTCAAGTCCTTGCACAAATTAAACGGATTGAGACGGTCTTTTGGGTGCACGTCACACGCTCGTTTGGGAAATATTAGGGATATGGTGAACTACGGGCAAGCCATCAGACTGGGTATGGTAGTCGCGATGCCGTCATCGCGACTCCGTATAGGAATTCGTGGACAGGCCCGCATATGAACATCTTGGGTTCAGGGTTGTCATTGTAGTTGGGATATTCTTGGGTCCATCGAGGGTTCACGGTGGATCATTGCTGCCATTCAAACGAGGCAATAAGGCAGTCGGGACTCAAAATAGTAAAGTGTCAAAAAAGGTATGCTAGAAAGCGCTATGATGTAAGTTGGAATGCGGCCCAAAATTACAGACAACCAAAAGTTTTCACAATTCCTAACTACTTCAGTGAGGCGACACTGCCAGATTTCAAAAACGATAATCGATATTCAGGTGCAGATAATAGGTATGTGGTCGATGCGAACTGGTGTGGCACATGTGATTATGGGGGACGTGCATTGGCTAGATTGTGCGCAACTGAGGTAGCCCGGAACTTGCAGAGACATGAGATCAGAGATATCTAGTGGTCTTGCGTGTTTTACATTGAGTTGGCCTTGGAATGGAGCTGTTACAGCCTAAAGAGAAGCGTGGAGCTTTACAAAACCAGTTGCCTCTGAGGCGTCATATCGCATGTATTTTATGATTCTCTGTTAGCATTTTTTGAATTTTTCTGTTCATAGGGGGATTGCTCGGGATATATGGCACAACCAGGGCAAGCTCAGGCCGAAAACGCAGGCGTCTGACAAAGGTTGCTTCCACTTTAGTTTTCCCTTCCTGTATAACAGAAGGCGAATTATGAGGTTCATCATGCGGTAGGAGTATCTCCATTCCTCCTTAAGATGAGATAATGATAATAATAGCGCTGAAATGTCTTCTGAACCCGGTTTTCAAATATTTTCGGGCGAAAATCTTGCCGATCTGGAGTATGCAGACATCGTTCTCGTCTTCGAAGAGGAGGAACAGGCGCAGGTGTTTTTTGGATTAACTGACCAAGGTCATCCTGTCCTTTGGTATGCACTTTGTACCCACAAAGTGTAAGGCTATCATAATGATGTTTAGTCCCAACTGGTTGGTGGCGTACTGTCAGGTATGATCATTAGGTTACAGTCAGAATAAAGCGTGAGTTTGTTCGTAGTTGCAGGTAATAAAACAAGTAGGCGACAGGGTACAGTCAAGAGAAGGAAGGGAATAGCTACAGGTGTGTTATCAAACTGGGTATTGCAGTGCCATGCCATCATTGCACTGAAATACGTCGGTTTCTGGACAGCCACGTAGCGGACGTCATTTTTGAGGTGATTGGGGTGGAATATGCAATTCTGTGAGCAGCGGGCTATTTCTGGTCTCGGTTGTGCACCGGGGATGTCCACTGAAGAATTTGTCTTTGCGGTTTCCAGCTAGAGCAATATCATTATCTGAGACAGTTGGATCGCATCAGGTTTGGCTGTCTTACTAACTCTGTTATTCGGATCTAGTAGACATGATTTCGGAAGTGAAGATGGGTTGCGATACTTCGACATGAACGATGAGTTGGATGAGACCCATAAAGGAGCCCCTTGTTGGTGAGATTGATACTGTGGTTGATTATAGGATGGTTACAAGTTTTTATGAGGAAGACGGAGCTGTCGGTTTTATTAAGCTACATCGTATCGGTATCAGGGAGCAGAAATGGAATGAAGTTGGGATTTAGCGCTCTAAATGACCGGAGTTGAAACCAAGCACCCGCCCACTCACTAGATCTTCGCTACGGCTTCATCCATAGGTGAATGTTTGTGGCCGTGTGTGGCCCTTGGATTCTCTGGCTCAAGTCTATACCACTTGGTCTTAAGACAGACAAGTATACACTCTCTTTAGATTTAACTTCGCTGCACCCCATAATGCATATGGCTGCCAATTCCCGCTATCGAATCATCGATGTACACACGGCTCCCTCGTTATCGCCAATGGGACTAATTGAGTAATTAGTGAGGTTACCCTTATCACAGTAAGACTCCATGTTCAGCGTTGACACCGACCGGGGATTGTGGACAAAGGGATTTATTAAGCACTTGGTGAGTTAACCACTAAAACTTTGTTTAATTATGTGTTTTAAATGCTATCTCGGAAGATGTGCACGGGTCGTAATTGATTATACATTTTTTCAGAAACCCTGTCGAGTAAAAGCGGCTTCCTGAAACTGAGAAATGGATTGACCTCACATTACGTTTTTACGGATGCAAACAAGAAATAGAAACATGAGTTGTTAAAGATGGTTGTGTATTTTTTAGGCCTGGGGTTGGCAAGCGGACGACATGTATGGATATGAAGGACCGCCATGGGGCGCTGGATTAGTCTATTATGTATAGTTGGGGCATTATATTCAGCTACGAGCATGTGTACGGTCCCGGCAGTTACTATAGGTAGCTTCTTCAGGTGGCATCGAGTACAGTTAGGAGTATGACGGGCCATCGTTGGCCATTGGACTGGGCATAAATGAGGCCTCATACTCAGCGTTGCACATAGAGACAGGCTTAGCAATTACGATAAGTAGCCAAGGGAGGCCATATTGACTACAGTTATGGGCATGACGGGCCATCGTTGGCCGTTAGGTTAGGACATCGTGCACAGTTGAGGCCTAGTAATAATCGCATATAGGCACTGGCCTAGCGGTTCCGAAAAGTAGCCAAGGTAGGCGGTGTCGAGTACAGTTATGAGTATGACGTCCGACGTTCGCCGTTCGCCGTTCGCCGTTCGCCGTTCGCCGTTAAATTAAGTTTGTATGCATAGGCGAGGCCTTTTATTCATCGGTTCGCATAAATAATTGCCCGGTGTTTATCATAGGTAGCAAATGTAAGCGACAACGCGTACAGTTACGAGTATGACGGATTAGATTGGATTAGGTTACCGGTTACTCAACGCCGCACATGGAAACGGACCTAGCAGGTACGATAAGTAGTCAAGTAAGGCGACATCGAGCACAGTAATGAGTATGACAGGCCGTCAGATTAGGATATCACGCATAGTTGAGGCCTTATTTTTACCGGCCCACATGGATACTGGCCTGGTGTTTACTATAGGTAGCAAAGATAAGCGACATCGCGTACAGTTATGGGCATGAAAGACCGTCGTTGGGCATAGCTGAGGCCTCATAGTTAGCGTCGCACATAGACACAGACCCAGCAGTTACGATAAGTAGTCGAGGTGAGTGACAACGGCTAGCTTTATCAGGGTGACCGCTTTGTGGCGTATTCCACCTACAGAGCGTCATATTCCTAATAGGAATGATACAATTGTGTTGGTAATTTACCTGCAGCTATCTCGTGACGCTGTATTATCTACAGGCTAGTTATGCATATCTGGAAAAAGGGATCATCCACGGAGATGGTCCTCACCTCGCCACTGCACAGTTCATGCTGTTGTCTAACAATGTTGTACTTAATGGAAGCTGAGGTCCATAGGAAAATGAGCTGTGACGAAGTTCGCCGAACAAAATCACCTCATTTGTTAAACCTGAGGGGTGTAAAGCAAACAAACGTCAATGACCGATTTTCCTGGGTGGAATTTGCATTAGATATTCTGTAGATGTTATTTTATACTTAATGAACACCGAACGGCGCCAAAATATTCTGAAGTGCGATATCGCGTTTTATCCCTCCTAAACCAGTAAAAAATTTTAAATCGGTGATGGTCCTTGACCTTGAAATTTTGTTCACTTAAACAAAATGCTTTGGGCAACATGCCACCGAAAGGCGCAAAGGGATTAGACTAACTCATCGTAGAAGTCACAACTTCGAAAACCCTATAGTTTCGGCAAAAATAATTTGGGTATGCTTCTAGTGAGCGGCGCATTATCCTATGTAGGCGTTAGAATTTGGAGGTGACGGTCAGAAACAAAACGAGGGAGGGCAAAACAAGAGGCATCTTGACTGACACATGACAAGAAAACTACAACTTGCGGAAAATGAGGAACCAGAACTACGGTTCTGGTAAAGTAGCAGAGTTGGTGTAATCCAGCCGATGAATATGAACTAAAACCTAAAACCACCACTGAGGCCTCGTGGCCTTGGACTGTTGGGCTAATGGCCAGCGTCACAGAAGTCGTGAGGGTGATGAAGTGGAGGGATTGGCAATGCGGATAAGTGGTAGTAAGAATCTCAGGATCATGGTGTACAGTGAAGCTGTAGAGACTCATTGGTGTCGATGTTGTAGTGGTGTTGGGTGTAAAGGGTCCTTGGAAGAGTGAGTTAGTGACAACGCGGAAAGCCAACTGCACAGAGAATTATTGACTTTGTGGGAAACACAGACTAAAAGTCCACCGAAATGGTAAAATCCGAACGAAAGCTTCAGCAGGTTAGGATGAGCGCGCTCAGGAGGCGGCTGGGGCTACGTAAAAAGTTTGTTCGTATTTGCAGTTAATGGAACGAGTGGGCGAGAGGGTACGGAGAAGTGCTGGAGGGGAATAGTTGCGGGTATGCTATCAAACTGGGAATGGCAGTGCCGTGCCATCATTGGCCTGACATACTTCGGCTTTTGGACGGCTCCGTAACGGATGTCATTTTTAAGGTCATTGGGCCGGAATGTGTATAATTCTGTGAGCAGCGGGATTTTTTGGGTTGGCCAATGGAATCTGGAGAGGTAGAAGGAAGCCAACTTAAGATCGCAGATATTTTTTGGTCCAGTTGGGGATCCCTGTGAATGAGGAATACAGGCCAGGTGGAGTGAACGACAGTCGAGCAGAGCGTCCAAACCAGATAATGCCGAAGGTCGAAGCTTGGGAAGACGAGAGAACTGGGTGAGATCAGCGAAGCCATCAGACAAGATAATGCGCATTAATAGAGAGGGAAAAAACTTAACGTTTACCCCAATTAAGACAGTGACAACAAGTCCATCGACCAGCTCATCCGACTTCGGGTTCAATCCCATCCAGCCCTGAGATTTGGAGTTTACGCTCTGGAAGTGTGAAGCGCATGCCGAATAGCATAGCAGAAATTTTGTTCCTTAAAGCGGTTTGTAGTTCCATGTAGCTGATTCAAGAGGAGCATTGTAGACAGTTTGCTCGATGTCCGCAAGCGAAGGCCCTTGGAGTGCTTCTATCCCCGAAGCTTTGGAAGCAGTTGAAGTAGGCGCAAGTTCCACATCGATTACGAAGTTGATGGGCAATATAACCAGAGAGAATCACATTGCGATCACAATGGAATTGGTGAATTCGAAGGAACATTTCCATAGTAATGAGAGTGGGGCATACTGAGATGACAATGGTGTCAAGCATCAAGCAGAGGTCAAGTGCATTGTGAAACACCGGCAAAATGTTTGATGATCAGCGGAGCCAAATCAGCTGTAAGCTTGAGAAAAGCGGATCACTGAAAGCAACAATGCAAGAAGTATTCACGGATTCACGGAATTACGGATTGATACACAGGATCGAGGCTTTTGCTCGAGCTTACCGGGTCGGTTTTGTTGTTGTCGTTCAGCGGCTGTCGTACACCTGAGAGGCATAAGCGAAAAAAGGGTGTAGCGTTGCTCTTTAAGTTCTCAGCGCGGGGCAGTACGTTTGCCAGCACGAGGACTCGCATAAGAAAGTGTCTAATAGTGCTTTGAACTGGGTTCTAGAAGGAGCGTGGACAACCGTCGGAGGAAGGTTATTCTACGCAGCTACTACACAAAATGAGAAAATTTTTTGCCTAATAAAAGTGTTCGCTCTGAGCTTGAAAATCTTCTTACCATGTCCCCACCGTGTGTTTGCTGGATCAACGGTGAGAAACCTGTTGGCCAAACCTTGTTCAAAC
>SJOL01005521.1:126683-152174 GCA_004794785.1 Opisthorchis felineus
TCCAAGATTTTCTGTACGGCAGATGGGGAGGAAAGGGTGACCAGAAGCCCAAGTGTTCGTTTGCTTCCCTTCTGACGTAGCCAATCTGCGTGAAGCAAATTCGTGGTCAGGCTTCGTGATGACACTACCAAGGAACGTTGGCATCATTTTTCTGGAGAACGACCCCCAGATGATCAGCCTGCTCTTTCTTACGCGTCTGTCCACTAGAGACGAGGTGGCGGTCTCTATTACAGCATCAGAGAGCTGGATGACTTTCTTCGCAGCCAGCGGACCCGGGATGGATAGCGCAAGGTACTCGTTCAGCGAAGAAAGTTCTTTATTAACTTTCGTCCATGTCGTTGTATTCTTTGCGTGAGCATCCTCCAGAGCTTTGGAAAGAGGCTCCAGTTTCTCTTCGAGTGTCCCGATTAAAGCGGAACAGTCACACTGGCCTATTCGACTTTGCGGTGCAGTTTTGGTTCCGTTTTTGGTGGCCGCCTTCTTAGTTGTGGAAAGCATTGCCCCCATAAGGTAAAGGCAGCTGGAGCAGGCGAACGGGTCAGGAGAGTTGGCCAGATGGCTTACCTGGTCGTCCTGTAAACCCGTGCATTTAAAGTGCCACCAAGCCTTGCAGGAGTGGCATTGCATACCACGTCTTACATTCGACGGACACTCGTTTCGTCCACATCTGTGGTGCTCCAACAATGCCTATGTAGTGCAGCTTGTATTGATTTGCGTCATCATTGAGAATGGGTGCAAAATAGGAACTAAGTGCGAAATAACAGATGTTATCACGTAAACGTTATGTTAGAGTGAAAAAATTCAACAAACGTTACTCGTGAACTCTGTAAATAGATGGAACGGTGAAAGAGTGCTTTCACAAATTTGCACGAGGGAAAAACGAAACCGATTTCAAACGTACCGCACAAGTTCCACGTGCATTCTCGGCAAAAACGGAAACAGGTTTGACTTACGCGTGTAGGAATCACGAATAGTGGATAAGACTGCGTAATATAAAACCAGAGAGGACATTAGAAGATACGGCTACCAGATTATTTATCCGCAAGGTGTCGTCGGATAATCATCTTTATTTCAGATATTTTCTGCTGAAGTCTTCATGTTAGAGACCGTCGTCTTATCAGCTTTCTTACAAGGGACAACATGAGAACCCAGCCATCCGGACAACCACTTACCTGTTTGGCTAAAAGCATGTACTTGCTCCTCGATGAGTCTTGAAGCGTTTTGAAAAACGGTCAACAATTGGCAACAACCATTTGTTACGGGAAGAGGTTAACACAGATAAAGACCATGGGTGATGCTTTGCTGTGCGCACTTTGCACAATGAAACCAAAAGTGAAGCACATGAAATCTGACAAACATCCCTGTGAGATTATTAGAGAACCACCACATTTTGTAGCGTGCGACACGGCATGATATCGCCAGATAGTAATCACGCTGTGCGACATGCTTGTTTCGAAAAAGTTGGAGTTTTTTAAGCTTGTATTAATCTGACGAAGGCGATGACCAATTTTAGGAATAGTGCATCGACTGTCCTGCTGACCAAAACATTGGTCGTTGAGTCGGTGATTGTTTGTCTGTTCGCCGAACCGCGTCCCATAGTTGCTTCATCACTAATCGGTGGGGCATTCTTACTTCCCCATTTAGTAACGAAGCGTTAGCAGACTAGTTACGGAGAGCTAGCAGCAGCAAAAATGCAGAGTAGCAAACGTAAAAATTTGGTGGAGGGAATTGAGTAATATCACCCAGTTTAGAAAATCGGTGTTCGAGGAATTTAGAAAAGGTATGACGAAAGACATCCGAGGAGCAACAGCAAGAGGGGGTACTGCCACTATCAGCAAAGTATAAAATTTGGAAGACCAACGTACTAGGACTATTTCGACGGAATAACTGGACCAATGCATCAAAAGCCTGGAAGACAAGACACGTCTGTGCGCGGGCAAAGTTAAGTGCCGATGCGAATGTATGAAAGAAAACATTTGCAAAGAGAGATTGAATAAGTGGATGGGAGCTAGGCAAAAGAAGAGGAACCAGTTGACAAAACGCAGTGTACTACATAAAGGGGTGTCTGCTATCCAGCAAGTATCCCACTACAGTCCGTATGCGCTCAAAATCACTGTTGTGTATTACGCTCAATAGTACTAACCCGATCAAAATAACTAAGAAGGATTAATTGTGAAAGATCTAGATAAACCGGTATGAACTGCGCCTACCCCATTTGGGTCACCATGAATGGAAAATTTAGACGAAGAAATAGTGACCATAGTTTTACAGCGGAAAAATGCAGTCACTGAAACGCTATGGGAAAGAGTTGGATTATCGCGATTGCCAAAACTAGTTGAGTAGCCCAAATGCGTTGAGAGAAACAGATCAAAAGTGGGCGGCTGAGTGTCTATTTGGGCAAGGAAAAGGCAAAATCACAACTGTGCTCTGAGGCACAACGTAGAAAATGGCGCTGAGTTTGAGCGGGTGCAGCAGGAAGGCGACGATGAATGTTTATGGTGGACCGGCTATTAGGGGTGCGCTACAAGCGTTACACAGCAGATAAGGCCCAGTTCTGTGCTGACACCTGAGAAGAGAGAATTCAGACATGGTCCCCGAAATAGGGTACCCCACGGGATAGGTAGAAAATGACTATGTGAGCACCACCAATGGTACAGGAATGGTAACTCAAGCTGGACGCTTATTCAGAGCCCGATAACGGGACGGGACCTAGTGCCATCTAAAAACGAATAAAACGCAGCTTATTGCTACGGCCCTGCAATTTTACGTCGAAACAGCATGTATGTAGCAAACAGGGCACCGCAGTGCCCTTAATATATGTGGTCAAAAGTTTGCTTGAAAATTCACCAGTCCAAACTACTCGCGTAAAAGTGGCATGACCCTGAGGCTACTAGTAGATCCATTTCAGGATTATTTTGTTTTGTCCATTTTACCAACAGACGACCGGATATAGAGCCAAAGCCTCCAGCTCTCACACACGCATTGGGTACACCATCGATACGTTAGAGTTGAACCACACAATATCGAGCTCTTCGATTCATCCTTAGGCAGTCGGCGCAGAGTCGTAATCTTTCGTTTTCTTCCACTGAAAGCTGGTCTGAATCTCCCATTGAAACCAAACTGATGGAACAAATGAGTACATTTTGCGAATGTCCATCCACTTTTGTTGATTAGGGGTATCCGGTTGGCGAACGATGGTGAACGTAAGTCGATTACGGCCCAAAGATGAGTGACGGAGTGCTGCGCCACCGCGAATTCAAGGTTTTCGGACTCGTCAAATTCATCTGCTGTTTAGATAACTCGTCGCATCCGCAGTTGCAGTGGTACTTACGTCCATTATAACGTGTGGTGTAGCGTATACCGCAATGTGCCATTCTAGTTGCCTTTATCTGTCCGAAGTGTCGGAAATCAGACAGCAGGTCTTCGTCGCCTGGATTCAAATCTCTGCTTTGAATTGGGCACTGGATTGATCCAGAATCTTCTCTGTAATTGATGTTGTGCCAGCAGAACCGAAGACGTCTGTCTAGGATTGAAGCTGTATTCACCAAACATCACCAGGCATTAATGAGTGCACAGAATCTTCCCAAGCGATGCATCTGGTCGGGTTGGTCCTGACCAGGTTTCATTACCGCTTTCTTCCGCGTCCCTTTTTTAACCTTGTTGTTTTACACACATTTTTTGGACGTTTTACGTCTCACGGCGCGGGAGTCTTTATGGAATTTTAGCATCCCGCAACAAATTTGTACGAATATCTTTTATTTCATTGGTTTCAAGCCAGTTCGTTGCATCTCATATGAAGACAGCGTGACACGCTCATCTGGTTCCGGACGTTTTTACTATGAACCCCGAATCCGCTTGTTCTTAGGAAACATTCTCTTCTATTTAATGCTCTATGAGTGATGCATTTACTTTGTTGAATTTTTCTTGGGTTATCTTCTGAGGCAGAATATGACCTATGGTTGGCATTATTCTGCAATGTTAAGGTGACAAAAATGTAAGAATCATCTTGTGGCTGTTTAAGTTCCGTTTGGTTTGCCGGATACTTCAATGTATTCAAGAAGTTCACGTTGGGTGATGCGGTCAACTCCAAGACTAGTGTTTTCAACAGCAGGTTTTTCCAGAGAATGCGATAATATTTTAGAATAACACAAATCTACAAATTTACACAAGGGTGGGATGTCTTGGCCAAACTCGAAACGCACGTCAAATCTGCACTCAGTGCCATCAGAAAATGTTCCGAGACAGGAAAGTGCGAAGATGAAAAAACGGGTTACTATTAATCTAGGTAATCGGAGTCGGTTCAGGTCACACTTTGCATGAAAGAACGACCGTTCAGTTCTGTCACGAATGAAGAAAGCCTATCTGTCGCCTAGAGGAATACAACAAATGGCTACCCCGGAAGCAACAGAATGAGTAACTATTATCTCTAAACGAACTTAGGGTGAGAGTAAATCCACAGACAGACTTTTGTCTCTCTCACTCTGTGTGTAAGAATGGCTGAACACAGAACACTTGATTTGTCACATGGGCAACACTAAGCCAGTTGTCAATGCACAAACCGGAGAACAGCATCATCGGCCGCGTGACACCTGCTCACCACAGTTTAGCCCGCTGAACATAGAAAAGCATTCACTCTGTTTCTAGCATTCAAGCACCTCGGATGCCGGGCGATGATAAGCAGCCTGAGACAGACGGCTTTATACACACAAAAGTCACCGAATCTAAACATTTGCCCGCATGATCAAGTCCTTTAACTTTTATGTGGACGAGTTTCTAACAAATCTATTCGTACACACCGGGGTTAATTTTTCCAAGGCGATAGTATGAGCTGGCTGGTCAATGCGAACCCGCTTATTTCATGTGTCATAGCCTTCAAAAAGAAGTACCACTTTTCGGTACTTTCCGTAGAGTTCAGTTGTTTCCTAACAAATAACAAATAAGCAGTGACATGAAAGTTAATTTTGAAAAAAAGTTTGAAAACAGCGAATCGAAGAAAGCGATTCCAAGAACGTAATTATGGTTCTGCTCAAATGTACCCAGTGAACACATGGTACACACTGTGACAAACAAGACTTGACCTCTGCGTAATGCGGTCAGTCTGTTACATGTTAATAAATGTCAAGGTAGTTACTTGACGAAAATGAGAGCTGTACCTCGGGAAAACTTCAAAATCCCACCGCCAGTAGTAGTGTAACGGTTGAAACTGCTGATGAAGCATGTAAGTAGTCTGTTTGTGTCCATCTCCGCCCCCGCATCCAATGAAAGGTGAAGTTTTACGGAAATTGCGGACTTTAGCTGAAATTGACCGGCCAGATCGTGACAATCCTGGCACCGCACCAGATTCGTTGTTCCGGTTCCTCAATTTTCGCAATTTGAATTTTTCTTATCATGCGCCAGGCAGGATGCCTTTTTTACCCTCCCTCGCTCTGCTTTTGCCCGCCACCCCCAAATCTCAACGATCTCATCTTGTCTCAGCTTGATATGTTCCCCCAAAAGTAAGATAAACTCCTGATAACTGTGTTTGCCTTCCCATGACGGTTTAGCCGTGGTCAAGTCTACATTGGATATTGCCCACTGTTTATGCCATTGTCCTTTTTTCGCGCAATCCACAGTACCCGCAAATCACCCCAGCCATGCTTTATTCCGACTGTAACCGTATGATCCTGTCTGATGGTATGCCACCCACTAGTTGGGAATAAACATTATTATTGTTATTAACTGCTCTGCAATGTCCGTTTACAATTGCATAATTGTCAGTGAATACCAAGGAAAGTTCAAGAGGACACGTGATGATATGCAGTTTTTAAGGATTATGTCCATATGAGATGTTTGCTTCCCTGCCTAATAACTTGTAACTGCTCAGTTCGTATTTGCTAATAAATGGCTTCATAGCAAATGGTTTTCCTCTTTTCGTTTGCTGCCCTCGCCTCGGTCACAACCTTTTGAGAATGGGGATGTGCGGACCTTCCTGGAGGAATTCGAGGATGTTACTGAAGCGGCTGGGCCGGAGACCTGCCAGGATATGTTGGCGGCACTGAAAGCCCTCCTCAGTGGCCCGGCCAAGGCGGACTGGGCTGCTGCAAAGAAGCTCTCGCTGTGGGTTTCGACACACCGACCGACCGCCAGGTGGCCATGAGGTGGTTCAAGGAGGCCGAGGTGGGACCGGGATGCGACCCAACGGTGGTCTTCCCCAGCCTGCGGCAGTGGTTGGATCGTGCCTTGCCGAGACTGGACGGAGTGCCGCGATAGCAGTTGCAGTCTGATCAGTTCGTCGAGATTTTGCTTCCGGCGCTTGATGCCCACTTGCGGTTGGCGTGAGCAACTGGTCAGTTAGGTGCGAAGGAGCTGGTGCATCTGGCACGGGGATTAGCCGAGGCGCCACTGGCTACGTTGCGGTTGGAAGAGAAGATTGACAGTTCACCAGTGCGGGACCTGCAGAGCAAAGTGGACCAACTGATCAAATGGCTTGCAGCCATGAAGACAGAAAAGCGGAGGCGCGCTCGAACGAGCCGGTGATACAACTGTGGCATGCCTGGCCACTTGAAGAATCCATGTCGCTCCCCCACCTGTAAATGGTAACACTTTGGATTACCGTTCTGTCGTCGGGTGGATTGCGATTTGTGCTGCCACACAGGCTACGATACAGGTTGTTATCAAGGAAGAGGGAGCTCTGCCTAATTGATACAGACGCAGGGGTGTCACTGAGGCAGAGAAAGAACGAAGGTGAATGCAAATCGTGTTCGATAGGCTTCAGCGCGTGGGTGGATACGGACTGACAATTGACGGATTGTCAGTTTACTCAATGCGCCTAAGTGACAAGTCGGTACTGCACAACTCCCCGATAAGGCCAGACATAGAACGGACAATTTTGGGAGCAGATTTTATCAAGAGCGCAAAATTTCTGTTTGATCTAAAGCGGGGAAAACTGGTGACAAGGTATAGCTCAGTCAAACCTGACGGTTACCCAAGTAGTTCCGTGATCAAACTGCGTGTCCGAAAGCGTCCGTCTTGTAATGTGCCGTCAGTACAATCCGTGGTCGAGGAATACTCTGAACTGTTCACAGGCGATGAAGATCCGTTTGGCTTCTGCTCATGGATTGAACACGAAACTCCTCTCTCGTCCGAACGCTTTCGACCGTACGACCCCCGCCAACTACGACGTTGTTTGTGGGGGAAGGCCCATAAACAGGTTGAAAAATGGCATACTCGAGGAAGCCAACAGTGCGTACAACTCCACCGGTTGTGTTGTAAAGAGGCGAACTGGGAACACCGATTTTGCGTGGATTGTTGGTGTTTGAATTAACTGACTGTAAATCGAGTTGCAGCTATCCTTCCGGTTTCATAGATTTTTTATTCGCTCCAGCATTCTGGATATTTGGCGGTGTTCGACTCACGTTTCGGATACTGGCAACTAGCTATCAAGTCAAAGGACCGGGAGGAAATGGCGTTCACGTCCGAGGTCACCCAATGTCACTTTGAACGGATGCCCTTTGGTTTGTCGGCGCACCATTGACATTCCAGCGCTTGATGCTCCGTTTAACGAAGGGACTACAGAATGTTGCCGTGTACGGAGGCGATATCGTTGTGTACAGCAATTCGGGACCAAAGCACGCAGTTCACTTGAAGGCCATACCGAAGCGTACCCGGGAGGCTGGTCTGCGTATAAATGAAGCCAAGACACAGCTTGCTCGGAGTACGGTGACACTGCTGGGGCATAAATTCGGTGATGGAGGAGTTAGCCCACTGCTAGAAAAACCGGCAAAGATCGAGGACTGTGCTGTTTCCAATTCAAAGTGATCGCTATGGCAGTTTCTCGGACGGGCAGCATACTACAACTGGCTTGTGAAAGTTTTCAACATGGTTGCTGCTCCACTATATGACTTGCTGCATCAAAATAGGAAGTTCGAATGAACAAGAAAAACGCCTGATACCTTCAAACGTGTCCAGTCGCAGATGCTGGATCGCAACTGCCTAGGTTCGGGAGGTGTTTACTGTTGCAACGGAATCTAGTGACTGGGGTGTCAGTGCAGGCCTAAAGGAGAGGACTGAGGTCATCAAATATGCCAGTTGTGTCCTGACTAACGCTGAGCAAAAGTACTCAGCCATAGTGGAAGAATATTTAGCGATCGCTTGTGCCTTAGCTAAGTGGATGCCATACTTGCTGTGACAAAGATTTCACGTCGAGACCGATCACAAATTCCTTCAATGGATAAAGACCACCAGAGATCTTCACAGAAAGCTCGCATGCTGGGCACTCCGGTTTAAAGAGTACGACTTCACGATCCGGCACGTGCCAGGGAAGGGGAACCACCTGGCAGATTGGCTGTCAAGATCAGAGACTGGAAATGAGGCCCCGAGGGCCATGATCGGCGCCAATAGCCTCGTCGTCGAACTGGATCTCGGAAGGTCGGTGCAAATACAGCGGCAGGATCTCGTGTTACGGAAGACTGCAGACGCCTTGTTGGACGGAAGCGGTATTGAGAACAGGGGCGGTGACTGACAACTGGAGAACCTCAAAAATTACTTCAGTAGGCAAGGCCTGGGTGAAGCTGGAATAATATATTGGAACGTCACCGATTCAAATGTTGCGCTGCCCGTGATACCTCGCGTCTCGAGACCGAAGCCGATCGTCGAGTGCCATGAGATGGAACACACAGAGTGCACCAAGACATACGATTTACTTCGGCAGACAGCCTGATGGCCATGGATGAGAATTGGGGTAATGTATTATCTGGTGTCCTGTAAGCGGTGCCAACCGATGAAGGGGGATACAACAGGGGCAACTCATGAAACCTATTTCTGTATCAGAGATCGGCGAGTTATTGTCTGTTGACGTCGTGGGCCCATTCTCAGTGACAGTCAGTGGAAATCAGTATGTCGTAATAATGACAGAACACCTGTCGCGGTGGGTCCAGGCCTCAGCCTTAGCAAACCAACGGGTAACGACGGTCAGGGGACGGTAGTGTGTCACATGGTAGCCAACCATAGTGTACCAAAAATGATCCTAACGAATCAGGGGCCTTGATCTAAGAGGGAAGCGTTTTGGAGTTGCTTGCAGAAGCTGGGCATGAAGCGGCCAGGCATGGTACCCTACCACCCACAAACAAGTGGCCTAACCTAACGCAATAACCAAACGATTAAAGAGTGGCTGGCGGCCGGAGGAGGTGACTGGGAAGTGAACTTGCTGATGGTGTTTTTAACACGTAGTGCGTCGTTTCAGCCAACCACAGGAAAGTCCCCATTCATGTTGGTGTACGGTCGACATCCACGCTTTCCAACTGACTAGGAAATTGGGTTGTGGCCGACAGCACGCCTGTATCCGGAGGAGCTAGGGGAGGAAAGGAGAAGAGATCCAGAAAACTTGGCCGCCGTTCAGGAAAGGACTAGACAGAAAACGGCAGGTAGGAAGGCACGACCATTCCCCATAAACGCGAAAGTCAAACTGATCACCAGAATCCTTGAAGGAGTGAACCGGGGTCACGGAAGTTGGGCAGTCGGTGGTAAGGCCCGTTTGTCGTTACCGACAGCTGAGGGGACGTTTATACACATCAAGGCGGTCAAGGATAGAGGAGAGTAAACGGTGTCCAGCTTCGCGCTTGGAATTATACGCCCAAAGAGATGCCGAATAGACTAGTTGCTCAGGCCGACCTAACAGAGGCTATGGAACGTCGGTGGCATGCATGCGATCGCTGAAGGGTAAAGGAGTGTAACGATGTATACTACTGATAAGGTATGTGAGTAGTCCATGGGTTGGTGTCCAAGCGCCGCGCCTGCATCTGATGAAATGTGAAGTTCATTACAGAAATGGCGGAACTGATTTGCATTGTTCGTTTACTGTTTTACAATTGTCAATGAATATCCAGGAAAGCTCAAAGGGACGCGTGAGGATGTTCAGGTTGTGAAGATTACGTGCACATGAGATGTTTACTTTTCCGCCTAATGACTTGTAAACGCTTACCTCCTGTTTGTTAATGAATGACTTCGCAGCGAAGGGCTTTCCTCCTTTCAGTAGTAGTGGTAACCACCAGACGATATTTGGAAAATAAAATGTGTGGTTGGAGTTTGTCTAAATGTGGTAATTGAGTTCATCGCGTATATCAGTATGACCAATCGAACTAGAAATTCAGAATTCAGCACGGCGTAACAAGTAGCACGTATTTATTCAAATTGCTGTGTATACAGCACTTGGAATATTAAAACAGAATAATGAATAGAGCAATTAATAGAGCATTAATCATATTCATCACACTAAATGTCTGTGCTATGTGCTTCACTCCACTATTCCATCGACTATACACCCAACTCAGGCAGTGTGCACAAGTCCAGTTTGACAGACCTCACCTGGTAGGCCTGTCGTATGAAGTTGGGCTAAATATCTCAAAGGGTGTGCAGATAAAGTGAGCGTAAGATGAGGCAAGTGATTTTGTCGGCTGAGTCAAGCAAATTGGGCACAACGGGTTTGTTTAACTATCTTCCTCCAGGGCCAGGCCATGAACTCCGAAAGTTAGTCATTTTTGAATGGTGAGGTGACGCACAAAGCTATTTTTTATTCCCAATGTATGAAGCACAATGCTCACCACATGAGGCGCAGCGAATAGCTATTTGACACAAAAACGTCATGTAGAGGTTTACAATAGAAAAGGAACCTATCCGTGTACGAATTTTGGTGCACTGAGGGTCAGGTACCGAGTAACAGTTCTAGTTTAGTTCCAAATTCCAAATAGTTCGAACTGGATAAACTTACCTCACTATGTCTGTTTGCAATGAACCGTTTGCCGAATGGACCTACCTCTCGTGCTTTTCAGGTTTACGTCCCGGGATTCGAATTATGCACTACGATCATGACTGAACAAAATAGCTTCATGAAGTTCATGAAATCATTCCAGAATGTGGCTAGTGTCGACAGAGTCGCAGAGTTCCATCCTGTAGGCTCCAGACATATGGAAAACATTTTTTGATCAATCCTTTTATTGAAAGATTTATGCACATAAAATATGAGCTTCAACGAGAAACAACCCTTGTGATATTTAGGAAGATGGTAGAATCTCATAATCACAGTTCAGGTCAAGTAGCGCTGTTCTTACTCACTTACATCAGTCACTATTTCCTACTTTATGGGCTCTAGTTTTTCAGTTACACCTCTTTCAAATTTGCGCATTTTTGTCTTTCACCGTCTTCATTCTGCGGAATGATAGCCTACCAATCAGAAGGTTCGTCTTAAAAATTTAGTTAGGTAGTCCCGGCACCCTCTTCTGATTCTGGTAGGAACACGTAATTATGCCTTTGTAGTTGCTTTACATATAATTCGACCGAAAATTCAGGGTCTTTTCATTGAGTTTGAACTGAGAAGAAGTTGTCCCACGGTTTCAAAGGTTCTGTTGTTTTAAATTGTTTCATCTACGCTCTGCAGAATATTACCACATACCAAACGAACTGGACAATATTCCTCTGACAACTTCGAAGATGGGAAACGGAGGCTTGTGTAACCTTACTCGCTAGAAGGATCTTCAAGACAAATCCTGTGGTTTAATTTTTGCTTGCGCTGCCATTCGCAAACAAAGATTTAATGGTTGCACCTGAACTGCATCTGTCGTCAGCTGACTCTGGTTTGGACATGACATATGACAACACATATTCTTGCTACACTCGAGTCAGGTCTACTCGCCTATCCTTCATTGTCGAAGACTAGTACAAGAGAGCCAAATGTTTTATATAACCTCCCGAGACACAAGCAACTATATGAACATCGTTTTTTTCAGAATAACCCAAACAACCCTAAGAGGTGACAAAATACGTTTTGCAAACATTAGATGTGAAATCAAGTGATAATGGCTTACCGTACCAAAACAATAAAAATACGGTTTCTGATACATGTAAGAACAAAGGTACAGCTTAGAAGAGGAGAAAACAGTCCTAATTTGTTGTCCATTAGTGCCACTCACTGAGCTCTAGCAGTATAGTTTGTTGGCCATTCCATATTGCAAAAATTCGTCAATTGCTACGTGACGCTTGTTGGAGTTTGGATAATTCTTCGAAGTCTCCAGTCCTAGTCATCTAAGAATGGGAATTTAGCCACGGTGAGGCAACTACGGTTGTCCGAGCAAGCGAAGGACTTAACTCCGGAGTTCTCTGGAGCAGTATCCACAGATCTGATAAATGTTCAGAGACGGCTGGATCAAACAGGTTTCGAAGGTCCTTGGAAAGAGGTTGGTTACAAGTTATATAAGGAATGCTTGCAACCAAAGTTCCTAAAAGGCGAGAGTATGTTCACGCATTGCATTTTGAATGCAGCTTAAAAACTGGGAGAATAATATTTTCACTTGAGGTTGGGTTTACCAAATGATATTTCGTCTGGAATAGCTACTACGCTATTGTTTCGAGGACTGACAATAACTTCGGTCTACATTGTTATGCCAGTCTGCGCTTCTATTGCAACGGGTTCACAACCTACCAGGAATAATTAGCCACATGGAGGCAACATAAAATCTAGTGACAGCATAAAGTAGTAATTTAATTGAAGTTTAAGCAAACCGTTTGTTTTCATTCTCTGTCATCGTTTGCCGGGAAAATATCTGGTAGCATAGGTTAAACTATCTGTCTGTGACTTCCAAGCCAATAAGATATGTCTTCTGATCCAACCCCCTAGTTTTCCGCTTTGTTTCAAACGAGTCTGGATGAGAATTCCAGTGAAAACTTTTGGTGACGAAAGCACGCAGCTGGAACAGTTTTGATGCCAAAGCGAACTTTTAAGTACACTTTCCAGTACACTGAAGTTTTCCCGAATAATCGGCTGCCTGGTGTGTTCCACTCGAAAAGCAACGGGACGTTTATTACATTGTCGCTTGTACGTTTTGATCGACACAAATGGTAGTGGCTTGCTGTATATGATTAACTCAGAAAAATTCTTCATGCTGGAAAGTGAGGAGCATACTTCGAGTAGTCTAGGCACTGCCGCTAATTTCCAACATGAAAATTTCCAACATGGATTTCAGAATCTCCCCACTCCACGAACAAGCCCTTACAGATGGATAACAATGTAACAAGGCGCCTGAATTAGGTAACTGAGAAGTCAGGACTCTAGGAACCAGTCAACATGTAGATTACGTGAACGATGAGTGGCAAAATGTCTTGTCCCATCACACCACGGATTAGCCACTCGTGGTCCAACCTTATTGTCTTCACCTACTGCCACAGAGGTTTCCGGATTCCTGATATGTACTCTGCTGATGATTCCCAACAAGGATGCAAAGGCTGCACAGTGCTTTTCGGCTTTTTAGCACCGACAAACCATTCTTGCAGGATTGAATCTCAAAATCTCGAAACTTTGCCAAAAATCTGTGGCTAAGTACTTGTCTGAATTATTTTCGTATTCCAAAAAATGCAATCTTGATCTTTTTGGTAAAAAAAACCTCGTAGATAAGGAACAAATTCATCTGTGCCATCAATCTACTGCAGTTAAGCAAAAGATGCAAGTAGGAGTCAGCCAGAAACTGATGATCACTTTTACAGGCATTGAACTCAGTTTATTTAGATTCATCTAGTGAGTACGACGTGATAAAATAACGGATCAAGCTGTTATCGGAGGGTTTTATTGCTAAGGAAACCGAAATTTTTTAAAAATAAGGGTAACCCTGTTTCATAGGGATTACGTGGGGGTTCGCATTAAATAGGTGGCATGATTTTCCGTGAGAAGTCCCCTAATGCTTAGACGTAATAAACTACACATAAGGTTGCTAAAAGTTCGTAATGCACTACTCATAAGGTTGCTGAAAATTCTTTGACAGCCCACGGCCGGTTCTGCCCTTCTTGGGGCTCATCAGGTAGGCGCAGTCCCCTAGTTTCCGTCAACCTTATGTTCTACTTGAACCCAAATTGCACGAAATTAGCGAAATACACTCATTTGCAAACTAATTTGGTCTTGCGGTAGACTCACCTTAGCCTACCTGATGAGCCTCAAGAAGGGTGAAACCGGTCGTGGGCTGTCGAAGAACTTTCAGCAACCTTATGAGTAGTGTAATAAGTCTATACATGTATCGCGATATTTCGAATATCGTACCAACTGAAGCATGAGGCGGCCAGGTGCAGCACATTCAGTTGCTTGAAAACACCATAAACGAAAGATTCAGCCGGGTTTCGGGTGCGTCCCTCGCAAAACCAAATTTGTTTGCAGATGAGGGTATTCTCCCAAAGCTTCTTTTCTTCACTTGTTGCTATAAGGAACTCTTATTACGAATGAAGATTATTCTACCACACATTTTAGAAGAGAGCGTTTAAAAAATAGAATACCATAATAACATAATATTAGGAGCATCCATAACTTTTGCACACAATCATTCTTAGCGCCCCGTCACTTTTAGTTTGCTGGCGCTAAAGAGGGAGAGTATGTAAAAATTCAAAATACCAGGGCCCTAATGAAAGGAATTTGGCCCGCTTAAAGCTGAAGATATTTTCAGAGCGCAGAAATAGTAGATTCAAACCAACGGGAGGAGTGGCTTACAAAACTAAGCATCTTAAAGAGAACATACAAGTGGAACAAGCTGTCAGAACTGGTAGCCGCATCCAGGTTACTTCTCTCCTGCCTTTGTTTTATTTTTAAATTGCTATATGACTATATTATAATGTTTGTTTGCATTTATTCCTCTTCGTTTTTGGGAATTCTCAAAGTCTGCTGTCCTCCTGCTGTCTTTTGGCTAAAAGGGCATGATTGGTAATCCTACTGGCGGTTCAACCAGTAGCGATAGGATTACAAATATCTGAGAATTGTGCCGTATTGATGGGTTATCCGTGTACATTTTTTGTGCTGAGTAGACCAGTTGATTCTGCTGTCATTGAAGCACCGTGAGTTCGCTGGAGCTTCCAGGTGGGAGAAACTGGATACTTATTTGGCACTTGCTTCCTTTTTCCTGAGTATCGAGTTTTCATTGTAAGCGTTACTGAGTCCCATTGACAAGCGTTTGGATCACTGTGTTTAAATTTCGTTAGCATGAAAATGGAAAAAAACGAGGGAAACACCAAACCGACTGTGATTTATGATTGTGAGGTGAATAGTTGAGAGGTTTCCTGACTAAAATAGGGAATCCGCTCCCTGGAGCCCTTCTTGCCGAGGATATTTGGTATATATCTCTTATGAAGTACAATGGATCGTCCGTTCTCTATAACATATATCAGTAAACCTAGAGGCTTCAGTGGAAAACGTGTTGACTGCCGTGTCCATTAGGGTTTTGTTTCATGTTTGCTAGGAGGTTTGAGCATCCAGATTGAGTCAATTAATGATGTCATACCAATCCTTCGGTTTTGGGATTTGACGTGATATCTGATAAAACTTGATGCATGCTCTGCTTTTCAACTTGCATTACCAGAATGGAGTAGGGAGCTAAGATCATCTGCGCATCCTGGTGCACGATCACCAGGTCTTCAACATAGAGGAGATTTAACGACAGTATTACCAGTACCCGTAGGGTTGGATAGCCCAAGACTTCTCCGTTTGCCTGTTTGAACAGAAGTTTTATCTTCAAAGTAATCCAAACATGCGCGTACTTCCAATCACGATACTCCTACCTAACTCACTTAGGGAGTTAGGTAGGAGGGTAGAGGGACCCTAAGCGCGAGGGTCTAGAACACATTTCTTAACAGATCACTGAAGATTTCAAAACTTCTGGTGATACGTTCGCTGACGTACAGGGAGCATACATGTTCACTGGAAAACTTATAATGTGTACATAACTTTTGGTGTCTTCTCTTCTGATAAAACCGAAGTAATCCGCAGCGTACCGTTGCATTTGAGAGGACGCCACAGAACAGCATGATATTCTACAACAAGTAATAAACAGGCGGTTAAATGGCGTTACTCTGTAACACTGATGGCCCTTAAGGTGGCTTTGCACCTCCCGGATTTAATAAACGGGAGCTCTTTTGAATTTTTCAACTAATCCAAGGACCTTTCCTTGAGTGATAATGTTTAGTCTTCTGGAAGCCAGTTGGACTTTAACAACAAGGTCATTCGATAAAAGCCCGTTTGCCGAATGACGACTGGATGAGTTTTTGAATGGCTTCGTGAATAAACATTCACAGCATTTATTCTGACCTTCACGTGAGTCCACTAGCATCCTTCACTGTCTAAAACAGGTGACTTCCGTTAAGCAACTTTGCAAATCCTCCCTGTACAGCTGCTGGACTGATAAGTCTAAGTTATTTAACCGCGGTCAGAGCCATTCTAAGTGCGTGCTCTGCCTCAGAGATCTACACCGGTCTCTTGATAAAGTAATCCAGAAAGGAGCAGCCGTTATCGGAGGTTAGGTTAGAAAGACTTTGGAATGAAGCTGACTGAGAACTAATGAACTTAGGATATTCGCTGACTCCGAACATTTGGGTTCAAAGTTTGTGTTTATTTCGAAGATGAACCTGCTTTTCACGCATCTTAGAACTGTGGTTCCACAATCACATGTTTCAAAACATTAAAGCATCTGCTCCCTTTAGTTTTTATTCCTCATCAGAATTTCTTCTGAAAGCAGTTATACAACCCTTAGTTGAAGACTTTAGTTGCTGGTCCATATTTCCCGCTGAAATAATAATGTACAGTGCTAAAGCTTAAAAAAAGTTTTGTTATCCGGCTATACTTAGTAAAAATATGCTCAGTGGCCTTTGGTAACAATCACATCCGTACGATTTTTTCGGCAAATTCTAAGTCGTATGACGCGGCGGCCGTTAGAGAAATAGTACTCGATGAGGTTGAGTCGTAATTTAATGGGAAGTCACTTTACTATAACTAATACTTCTAGTTAATTACCAAGACTGGGTGCCAGTTGATCAATACTGTTTTAAGCCCAACGAAACCCGACACCAGAATTTTTTTAAACACGAGCGACCCCACGACTAGGCCTTAGTAACTCCAGTCTTTGATACAGTTAGGCAGGATTTCAACCGCCAAGTTCGCTAAAGTCCCTATTTCTGGAACTTTTTTTTATAACAAAACAACTTTCATCGCATCGAAAGTGTGCACTCTCAAAAATCGGCAATGATTCATTCTATGCCCGCTGCGCTTCACTGTTTTTTTCCGTAAACATCTATACCAGACAATGTGCCAAAATTCATACCTATTACTTTAGACAGTCAACATGTCAGCAAAACGGACAGTGCGGCACTTTCTTTCATAGATCGCCAGCTTGTCAGACACGAACATCACCAACTGGGATTTCCGGCTTAGCATTTGCGTCACTCATTTTCGTATGGGTCAAAACATCAACTAGTCTACATGGATAAGTGAAACAGAAAAATCCGCTTCATGGAATGTTCACCGTATAAGTCTGTCGTAAATTACGAGTGTGAGACAATCCGGTCAGTTTAAATCGTAGACGAACACATGGGACTAGAAATAAATGATTTTTCGCTCTATGATTCGCTGTTCTTGATTATCAGGGAGACATATATTTCTAACTCGAATTTGTCACATTTCATGCTAGACAATTTTGTTTTCGGAGTTGAAAGCTGGCAAACTCCGTGGTTTTCTGTAATTTTTGAACAGGACGTCATGTTTCACTGCTTCACATATGGGGCTCTTAGTCTTTCCACAAATTTGGAAAGCAGCCTGACAAAGCATTTTACCCAAAACCTTGCTTCGGAAGTCAGTTTGGGCTGGATTACAAATACGGTCGCATTTACCGTAAAGAATGATTCATGGTTGGCGTCAATGAATACAGCCGTACGGTCTTATTAGTTATCTCAGTGATAAAGTCATTTGAATTTTTTGGCATGATATTCAGAAAAACCTGGAACAGGTTTAGCAAACAACCTATCAAATAGGAACTTCTAGGTGAAATTTCGCAAAGCGGGGAAATGTATTTATTTCTTATTTATTTGGTTCGAAAGACGAGAATTTACCTTCTTGCGTGGTGAAGGACAATTACCAGCCCAGATGTTTAACGTTGCATGCCTGAGGCAAAGGAAAAAAAGGTTTTGTTCTATCGCGTTCGACTGACCAAGTTTGTGGCAGATGAGAATTACCAGAAAAACCGAATGCATTTGTGACGGCTTCTGCAGTGTTCTACGAAAATCCGAAAATCCGTACTTGTCTCCGGGGCATGTTTCCGCATATATAAAAAAATCCAGGCTCCAAGTAAACCACAAGCGTTTTGAAAATGAGTGCGGTGCCAAACGTGTTACATAGAAGGTGGTTGAGTGTATAGGTTTTCGGAGAGTTCCCCCCTAAATGTGGTTAGTCAGAATCGGACTCAGAACTACAGCAAATGCTGGCGCTTAACTGTCGAAAAGTTCGAAATATTGAACATGAAGAATAATATCTGCGTGGTCTCAAGCAACGCAATTTCGTTATTTTCAGCTAAGGTAGTATCAAGTAAAAAATTTAAATAAGATGGCTGAAAGAAGTGCACTCTGAGCAAAGTCAATGAGAGCCGGAAAGTGCATGATAAACGCAATTCCGCTAGTGTAGTTCAAAGTGGAATCCTCTCCTGATGATTCCAAACAAATTTTACAATCACATTTAGTCAGGCATCTGGACATGTAAATTGAGATTTCCTCCTGGAAGTGAAGCTCATATATGGTGAAAAGCACAGAATCACTGTAACGCTGTTTCTTTGTTGTTAGCTTTTTTCAGCATTGCGCACCTCACGAAACTTGGGGGAGCTTCGAACCCTTGACTTTCCGGTTAGTAGTTTTAACACTTAAACATTCTGCCAGAGCTTCTCGGAATTTCGGCATAGACTGGCTTCACTTACAGAAGGAAATCTCAACTGGAGGTTACCAAATCTCTTCACACTGCTGTCAGCGGAAGAATAATTCCACAAGATGAGTACTCGCCGCTCGAGCAGTCAGCCGACACGTGTCTAGGTGATGTGGTTTTCGTGATTGAAGGATGAGTGGCTGCGAGTAAATTACAATGCTGATCAGCCGCTCGTGACCAAACGGCTGAATGTTCAAAATACCAGTCGGGAGGTGGATAGTTCGTGAGATGCGCGCTGCTGATGACTCCCAATATGGACGAAATGGGTGTAGAGTGCTTCTCAGTTTTTCAGCATAAACTGGCTTTACTTATGGACAAATCTCAATTGTGAATTGCCAGATCACACACTACCATATCAACCACTACCCGATCAACAACCAGTAACCAGAACATTGTTAAAAATAATCCGGTGAAGGGACGGGATGTGGGTTATGTGGTGCTTGTTACTTTGTCCTGCGCATCTACTACTGCCTAACCCTTGACCGAGGGCTTTTACATGTGTGTACGGTTTATCGACATTGAAAACAAAGTGAGTATGCCGATGCATTCGTAAGGCCACCTCGCTAAATTCTCCAAAATATGCTATTGATGAGACTGTGATTCGGCTGCTTAGTCACTACTTGCCAGCACGTTTAGATACTGGGGCGATACTAGATAATAGGCCTGGATTAGCAAGAAGAAGCAACGTACATCAACTCTCAACTGTAAGGAAAGAAGCAGGCTAGAAGAACGTCATATTCTGTCATCCTTCGCCGTCAGTAGAAACGGCTTAACAGAATACACTGGAGAATAGACAGTGTACCGTCCCACTGCTAACCAATCGGTTGTCGCTACACTGTGTTAATCAGTGTGAGTTAAACCCGACAACCCATGTCTATTTGTTTTAACTTAGGTTGACCATCTATTATGTAGAGATTCCTAAATAATTCGATCTTTAGCTGTTGGCGTTTGGGTTGTTCGCTAGTTGTCTACGGAATAATGATTCAAATAAGGCAGAAATATTGCATGCCATAGGGATAAACTTAACAGAGAAACTGAACGAAGTTCGGTTACAAATCCCGAATAAATATGCGAACCTAGCTGCAATAGGGAGGCTAAAAAGCCAGCTAGAGAACGATTAGTGATTTTCGGACTACACACAGCTGACAAGAGTCCCATCATCATCCACCGTTGGAATTGCGTTATAACCCCTGTCATGACGTAGCACTTCATTAGTGACTGATGATGGCTTTAGCCAAGTCTGTGTGGTGGATCGGTCTCTGTCCGGTAGGTAATGAAGGTTTCTTATTGTGTTTGTGACTGACTGCTTCTCACTGGCCCCTTTCGGACTGCTGTTGCACGACAGTGATAGTATTTTTCCTGTTGCTAAATTCGGCCTTTGCTATCTGCTGTCACTCAGGACAGCCGCCCAATACACATACTACTAGACATCAGGTTTTACTGACAGGTCTGATTTTCGTACGACTTTCTGCGCGACTTCAGTGTTACTTTTCCGTCATCAAAATAACGCATTTGTGACAGCACTGAGCTAACCGGGATTATAAAAAATATCATTAAGTTTTTAACAGAATAAAATTGAATAGGTTTGCAAACATGTAAGAGATGGATAGTGCTAGAAAACAGCTAACCATTGGTTTATTTTCCTAGGTTTTACACAGTGTCCAACGAGTTCAATAGGTGTGCACGCAGAAATGAGGTCAAAGGATTGGATCGGTTGGCATCATGCCTGCTCTACAACCATAAGACAGAATGGATGAGAAAATTTTGCTTGAGTAGGAATCACCCCAATGGAAGCTAGTCACCACCGTTCTTAAATATTTAAGACCCCTAAGGTAAACCTGAAGAATAGAGGGTTTACAAGTGAATTATAAGACAGAGGTGATCGGCCGTGAAAGAGCAACTCAAGACCAACAATCTTTGCCCTAGAATGGTTGACTATCACAAGCTGAGATGCTTGGCGTATGTGTGGGGTAAAGCAAGAAGTTATAAAAAGCGAATGCATGGAGGCACATGCTGCTCAGGCTTCTAACATGTGCTACGTACATGTTATTGCTGCAAACATTTCATGTTATACGGGGGATTAGAAGTTTGTGAATGAGAACAAACTCCTATGAAAGTTAGGCAAGCACAGCAGGAAAACGCTTGTCACGCAGGTGCATGAAAACGATGATGGCAAAACAGTAATATTCACAAAACACCTAATATCGTGAGTCTCTGGATGGAACAGTCATGCAGGTAAGTACTACAAAGAGCAGCAAAAATGGAGAGTCGATTTGATAAGCCACTCGTAAGGTTGCCGAAAACTCTTCAACAGTCCACGGCTGGTTTCGCCCTTTTTGGGGCTCAGCATGCAGCCGCAGTTCCCGAGTTTCCATCAACCTTATGTTCTACTTGAACCCAAATTACACGAAGTTAGTGAAATACACTCACTTGCACACCGATTTGTTTCGACGGGAGACTAACCTGGAACCCAGCTAAATCCCTCGTTTATGTTTTTAAACAACTGAGTGTGCATCACCAGGCCGCCTCATGTTTCATTTGGTACGATATTCCAGATATCGCGATACATATATAGACGTAATACACTATACATAAGGATTCTGGAAACTCTTCAACAGTCCGCTGTTCATTTGAGAAGAACATCATAAACGAGAGAGTTACCTGGGTTCCAGGTGTGCCCCCCGTCAAAACCAAATTGGTATGCAACTGAGTATATACGTCGAGAGTGAATTTGGTTTCAGAAAAGTCTTCGGGTGTAAATAAGGCTCCTTTGAGGGCTGCAACATCTAAGTGGGAAGTAGTTTAAACGGGAAGACCGCTGTAGGCACGGGATTTCACGGAAAGGTGAGATGGCTTCAGCCACCCTTTGCCAAACATTATGAAGCGAGTTTATTGAGGCATATGTCAGTGGAGCAGCAGAATGTTTAAGTGATCTAAGAGGGGACATATGGACGATGATGAGGCTGTGCTAAACCTGTTCTGAATGGCAGAGCGGAAGATATAACCATCTCCATGATTTCTTTTTGAGGAACTTGGCACTTTAAGGAGAGAATCGGGTGTGTCTGGATGCTGAAGTCTTCATGCTGTTTTACGGTAGGGATAGGTTTGGACTAAGACGGCCCGGGTAGAATGAAGCTGGAATCATGAATTTTTGGGTAGGCAGTTTGTGTAATTTTGTCCCGGGACCACTACAAACGGGCGACTTTCACACTCTGAAGAGTTGGCAGGTCAAGGGAGCACATTATTAGGTCACTAGTGAATAGCAGGGCTAAATTATGTGACAGAAAAACAGATAAAGTGTTTGAAAATGTAAAAATTAGGAAAAGGGCAATGAATAGCCCTTGCGAGAAACCTAGTTTGCAAGGTGGTATATTCTACCTTGCACAGGCCTTACATGCAGCAGCCCCTGAAGGAAGTTTCTTTTTGGAGGGTTGCGTATAGTTATGGGGTAGTTGTGTCTTTTTGATCGACTGCGGGTTATATGCGAAGATTAAGGTGCAGCATACCATAGGGATTCTGTAGAAGATGGTTTTCCCTCGAATCTGAAGGACAGAGGTTTACTATCATACCCCTGTTCAGGGAGCATAGGGTACCGTTCATAGAAGCGCAGTCGGTCCGATGAAGAGATAAGTTTGGAAGTTGTGGTCTGCTAATGGCATAACACTTACACGGAAGTGACTGCGTGGCCTCTTTGGCCAAATGAGGAGAAGAATATGTCTTGCTGATCCATGTGGCGTTCATTTATGAAGATCGGGAAAAGGGCTAAGAGACACCGGTGAACACGAACCTCGGTGGACTGAAAGAATGCTTGAGCAATGCGTTGGAGAATATGCTAGTTGACAGAACACAACAGGAACCTGGGACTTTGAAGTGACCCACGGTCATGAAGCGACAGTATGTAGTGGGGAATGAGAGAGAAGCAATTTAAACAGAAAACATCATATCCTAAGTGGCTGAGTACGACTGGTGGACTTTAAAAGTAGACTATCTCCACCCCGCTGTTTAAGGTAAAGTCAAAGCCAATCCATAAACAAAGGTGGTTGGACGGAAATCAGTGTAAAGTTATAAAAATTTCCAGTTCAGAGCAAAGGCGCACATTTACATTTCGTCTCCGTGGAAAGTCAATCAGGAATGTTTTGGGCTAGAATTCGGGAGCAACCTTTATTTGGGGTGGGCTGGTAATTAGTCGGAGGGACGCCTCAGTGGTACGATGCCGTTCAACCCCGCCAGTGTGTCGCCGACATAGGTGCAACTATATAAAGTCAGTTGGTGCGATAAACTGGAGGAAGAACTCCCCTGACTGGCTTACGAATAGGTAAATAGTTGGCACTTTTGGTGCACTCCAAGGTAGTGCAGTTAAATGAGTTGCAAACGAACAAGTTATGGGGTGGGTGCCGGATTCTGAAGTTAAAAAAATACATGAGAGGTTTAAGAGTTTGGTGAAAAGCCACCGACTTTGGAAGCCCGGCTCAAGAAAACAGGTAAAATAACTTACAACCCCTAGCTCTCAAATCATTAAGTGAGGACCTGAGTGAAGTTCGTCTTCCGATAGGCAGTAGGTAAGGTGGTTGGGTGAATCAACTTTTGCTGCTGGTTGAACTTTGCCGGAGCGTCTGAGACACTAAACTTTTTGGACCAAGAAATGAGAAGCTGTTAACAGTCTTCAAGAGTTTGGTCCGTCTTGCTTTCGTTACCGTTAATAACAGCGCTAAATTATCTAGATCGGATTTCCTTCTGGGTGAACATGGTGAATTTGTTGGTGCGTGTGGTAAAGCTTTCTTGAAGATCTGCTAATTGGTGTTCGTTTCCACCAATATGGACCAATGGTGCAAGTGGACACCTGTGTTTAGAATCCGTTAGAATTTAGCTGCATGATTCTACCTGGCTTGGGTTTAGTTGGTCGCATCGATGCAATTTCATATGCGGCTGGTTTGGCATTGTTTCTTATGGAACCAGTACTTTTGGTAAACGCTTTCAGGGACTGGAGATAGGGTAGACCCCAACATACTCAACGCAATCAGTGGTAGTTTGCTTAGGGGTAGAACCATTGCCTTGCGAAAGCAAGAATTTGTGGAGGTCTTCAGGCTTTTGGGATGCACACGAAAAAACTATATAGCAGCGGTAAATTTTGGACAGAAGTACACGGACAGTACAAGGGTAACAGATGGCTGTATGTACTGGATCACTGGGTGACTAGGAGAGCCCTCAGAACAGAAGATTATTTTTTGCTCCTTCATTAGCAGATCTGATCGACTTAAAGCCTTGGTCATATACTCTGGGATTTTGTCGGCCTCGTCTTTATTTTGAATGGTACGATGGAAGAGGCTGGCGAACTCGTCACTCGAAACAGTTGTAAAAGTGCGCTGCTCGTCCACTTATTCCAAGTTAACCTGGAGGAGGTCTGGATATGTTCAAGAGTACTGGAGTACTCACTGAAGATAACCTAGCAGGCATTTTCATCTAGTCCGCAGACGGATCGGCAGTATTGGTAATATTAGTAATATACATTAGTAATATACATCATGCACTGAAATTCGTGGTTAAGGTCTTATACGAATGAATATCGATTAGCCGGGTGAAGTTTTCATGCAACCAGGAGTAGCACGTTCAAAAATGCATAACGCTAGTAACCAGCCTATCACAATTTCGTCCGTCATAGCGACTAAACTATAAGAAGGAGCTTGTAGTGGCACGCAATAATGTAAAATTGAGTGTTAGGCAAGTCAACCTAAACAGAAACATGACTCATCGGCCTTACTATCAGGACTATGTTATTCAAGCCAGGGAATTGAAAACTTTCAGCAACTCAGCCAAACATTCAGATGGTACAAATTCAAATCGATCTGGCCTACTGATTTTGATGGCTTCAGTGTTTGATTCATCAGGAAATTTTTTTCAGCTGTGTGGGGCCGCCAGGCAACGAACTCGGAACTCAGATCCGTGGCAAGAACGGCCTAAAAAGTGTTTCGGTGTTAAGGCAGCGGAGAGAGCGTAAATGGGCCAAACCTTCCTTTACATTATGTTGGTGAACCAATTTCATCCGGGGACATCTTCACAGCCGGCATGTCACCGGTGGCTAGTTAGCTAACTAACCACCGGATCTATTCAGCTGCTCACCTTTGTGCTCTTGGTTTCTTGTCCCCCAGTCAAAAGCAACCCATAGACGTATTTAATGCAAGCAAGTTATGTGCTTCTCTTTGATATTTGTCGTCCTAATTAGCAGTACTAGTGTAAATAGGCATACTTCCTCATGTTTCATCTATTATTCATTCTACTAACTCGCTTTCTCACTGGCAAAAATCTCCTACAAGCGCGGCATCATTCGTCTTTTTCACAAGTCTGATAGTTTTTGTGCGTATACTTGGGTTTGTATTATATATGTTTTCTGTCTTTACCTGTAAGCAGTATTGCATACTTCCCATTCCCACTTTATTGTCAAAAACACCCAATATGTCCTTTTTATTCATCGGTTTTCGAAGGATGATAATGCTTAGTTCGGGAAATTCCGCCTGTGAATCTATTCTGGTGCTAAACCCTGTCGATGACTGAGCGTATTGTTGCTGTTATGAAATGAAATTCTCTTTATTATTCGAACTGCACCTTTCCTTGCTAGGATCGCAGATGCCAAGAAGGGCTTTGTTGAGGTCTTCTTTGATTTATTCATCGAGTCTTTTATCTCTATAATCCTTTGGATGAAGTGCTGTACGCCCACTCCATTAATGCTATTCTCTGAAATGATGATTTCCAACTCGTTC
>SJOL01005521.1:163273-308791 GCA_004794785.1 Opisthorchis felineus
CCCCAAATTTTCATCAACCTTTACGCGAACACTGAAACACGCTCATTTCCAAATTCTATTGATATTATTGAGAGTAATGTGTTGTATCAGGAAAATATACCGCCATATCCCAAATATCGTGTCAACCAAAATGTGAGACGGCCGTTTTGCAGCATAACCAAAATCACAGAAGAAGGATTTAGCTGGATCTCTAGTGAAAACCAGTGCTAATTGGAAATGAGCATATCTTGCCACTTTTTCACTTGTTGAGATCACAAAGAGATTGGCTAACTGGGAAAATGCCGGACGTATTGAGCAGCAACTCATGCCTCTCACCAAGATTTCCCCCTACATTTGAGGCAGTGACTGTGGACTGTCATCCTCAGTAGGCTACTGTAGATGAAATACTAGGAGTCGTGAAAGATGAGACAAAAACTCTCCCACTTAGATGCAAGGCGAACCAGTAGTTCTCGAATTTAAACACTATAAGTTTTCATAAAGGAAACTACTCACAAGGTTGCTGAAAACTCTTCGACAGCCCACGACCGGTTTCGCCCTCCATGGGGCTCATCAGGTAGGCGTAGTCCCCGAGTTTCCGTCAACCTTATGTTCTACTTGAACTATAAGTTTTCCTTTGAACTAGTTTTTAGCATAACTATTTCCTAAATATTCTGGTTGATTCAACCAGGGTATTCGCGTCACTATTGGTGCCCCACTTTTATTTTCATGTAAGCGGATTTTAGTTCGCGGGCAGTAGGTGCTACGTGTGACGAATAAGGCTAGTACTCGAGATCACCTGTTGGATGAAACATCTTCCAATTCACTCTGAGTCTTCGGTGAGTAGGTTAGACAACTTCTACCATCATGTCGCAGTGAGTAACATGTTGCACTTTGACTGAATTAACTCACAGGGGGCGGTCTTGTTCAGCACATTCAGTTTCACCTTGATTCAGTTGAGTCTGTCATCAAAACCCAACCAGTTTACCAATGAGGGTGTTTGGCGAACCCTGTCCAATTTGGCTTCAAGTGGAACGTGAGGTTGACGGATACTTGGGGTGTTCACCTAGTTGATGAGACCCAAGAAGGACGAAACCAGTCCTTGGCTTTAGAAGCGTTTTCAGTAACTTTGTGTGTTAGGTCTAAACTAACTCTTCTTCTCACGTCGGTGCCTGAATTGTTTAACAACTTGAATATTAATGAGTCCAAGTGTGTATATGTAGGTGGCAGGATGTGGAAGATTGATTGCCCACATCTCGCAAGAAGCGCTATTCATAGTACTTACTTCACTTTATTTCAGACCTGTGGATTCAGGCACCAGACTTTGAAATAATATGATAAAAAGAAATATCTACTGGTGAAAGTATCTTTTTGCAGCATTCGTCAGCAAGGATGAACTAAATGAAAGAATAATCATTGACAGGATAATCTAAATCTGGTCCGCCTTACACTGTCAGGGTACTTTGAAGCAAAGGCAGACATTTAAATCAACTGATGCATCACGGTCAGTGTTAATTAGTTATTCATATCACGTCTAATTCTCATGTGAAAGCATTTTAATCACCATACAAGCGTCAGTTTATCCAGTTTCTTAATTTGTGCCAATTAATCGTGCACTTGACCGGTTTAACCGGTGCACACATCCTCATTTGCGGGACTCATTGATGAGTCACCACCGAAGTATTGACGGACAGTCCACATGCATCCACGTCGCGCGCCATACAGAGAATTTTTGTGTGGTTCAGATACCGGCAGCATTGCGTACACCTGATGTACAGCCGAAAAGTGTTAGAAACCAACCCAACTTAAGTAACAGCCAACTAATTTCACGTGCAACACACACCAAACATGCAACCCGCCAAGTGAATTTTCACTCACGGTTCAAAGAAGAAAACAGCTGAATTGGTAATTATGCTTCCCGTCTATCCAATCTAAATGGACAGGTCTATTTGTTACAAATATTACAAGAATGGGACGGTGCATCGAGACAAACCAGCAACCGGTTCTTGTACATAAATGTTGTACGATCGTGGAGAAAGAGGCCTTACTGAAGAGTAGAGAGAGAGGAAATAATTGTCGCAAAATATCCCTATGTGCCTGGAGAGGGCAGTCAAGAACAAGTTGACTAAATCGTTCGAAATTGCTAAAACAGAACTATTTGGGCACCGCGTTGAAGTAAGGCGGAAGTGGCACATCATCATTTGAGAACCTGAAGGACAGAAGCGGTGAACACAACAAGGTACTGTAGAACGTTTGACACCTCAAAGATGAAAGTTTTGGTTCTGATGAGATTTCCGTTGTATCCATTACTCACAAAGTATCTGTGCAATGAATTACAGCGCTGTGCGAAGATGGTTGGCAATACGGTTACCGTTCACAACAGACTTGCGAGGTTAGTTCCATTTGCCAGAATGTTCGGGACAGTTTTCTTCCCACTAGCATCAGAGTCTATGGGTTTTTGTTTAAGCTGGCTAGTTTACTAGTGTCGCTAGTACACTATATTTTCAGCTTACTCTGTACCAAATTCGGGCAAATTTTACAGGCAACTTATTTTGATTTCGCTGGCTGTATGAGGGAAGTTTGGGAACTTACTCGAGATTTCGTCATGCAAGTGAAGGCACACTGTGCGGAACAGCCGAGATACTCTGTACAGCTGTTTCATCCTTATTTCGAATCATCAGTAGTGCGCATCACACGAATCTCCACAGAGATTCGAACCCGCAACTTCCCCACCAGGTGCGGATAAGCAGCAGTGTGATCAGCAAACTGAATTTATACCGCTCAACCTTTGCCCACGGGATTAACATCTCACTGCTACGCTTTCACCTGCTCGGATGTAAACTTCTGAGACCAAAGGCTTTCACTACTTGCGACTTAGTCCTCTAGCTGAGTGAAATTCTGGATTGTTGACAGTTTGTTTTTGGTTTGCTGTTTGACAAACATGACGGATGGAAGACTGTGAAAGTTAGGCAAGCTGATCAACGGACAGGGGACAAATGGGAAAAGGAGAATAGGGTTTCATTCCACGCCTTTCGCTGACCTGTTGTCTTGATAGCGAAAACTCCGAATGAAGAACGGTTCGCGCATGTAGAGCACAGTTACGAGACAAATCCCCTCAGTAATGGTTGTATGTGCACAAGTACATAATTGCATTGTTGATAGCCTCTGTTGCATTGTCCCAGAATAAGCCACGCTGCCAGAACAATCAAAATGAGTTGAAAGCCTTACTGGTACTATCAAATATGAGAAGCTGATGGATTAGTTCATACGAAAAGTGTGGATTACAGCTGACGAAGGTATATATTTTATCGTATCCAAAGTTTGCCCAAAAATCTAATCGAAAAGGTTGCTTGAAAAACTATCTCATCAAACAAAATTTCACCTTACATTGATGAATGTTCCGTTGCTTGTACAGAGTTAAATGCCGCATTCACGAGTCAGTTCCCGTGTAACATTTGTATGGTTAGGTTGACGTGCAGGTATCGCATCAATGTTGGTTGGCAAAGTAATTGCTTCCAAGTATGAATTATCTGCGCCGGAGTCAAGATCATGCGAGTGGGTCGCTAGCATGACGTCGACTCGCACAGCGGTCAATGCTTATCAAGTTGGCTTCCAAGGATGTGGCTTTACACTCTGGTGTAGATGATAACGAATTTTGTACAATGCACTCATTTCAAACCAATTTGGTTTTGCGAGAGACTTACCTGCAACCCGGCTGAACAGCAAAACAAATTGGTTTGCAACTGAGTGTATTTTGCTAACTGCATACAATTTGGGTTCAAGTAGAACATAAAGTTGATGGGAATTTGGGGACTGCGCCTAACTAATGAGCCCCAAGAAGGGCGAAACCGGTCGTGGGCTGTCTAAGAATTTTCAGCAACCTTATGAGTAGTGTATTGCGCCCATAACGAAGCTTGCTTAGGAGTGGAGAAAACCGATCACCATGAGTAAACTTTGTTATGGCTAAGTGAATGTGACATGTCGAAATTCTACCACGAGTCATCGAAGAGTGTTCGCTTCCAATAGACTGACACAGGTGAGCCTATGCCTTGAAAGATGGCCGGGGAAGCAAACCATGAAAATATGTTTATGCTTAATCTACACAGTCTGTTCATTTTTATGATGAGTTTGCGATCGTTTCTATCTCGAGCGGAAAGTAAACTGCTACCATGGCTATCAAAATTCAACACGATTATATCTAATTCAAAATCGTTTCATCATGCATGAACTTCCCTTTAAATGGTATATAATCTGCCGTTAATTCAAACCCAGTTGCATAGCTGTATAGTGATAAAAAAAGGCTCAAAAAATGAGGATCGACTGACTATTAGTTACCTTATCCTTCAGCCGAATGTGATGCGCAAAATGAGTTTCACATTTCATTTGGACCGAGAATCAAGTCAGTGACGTACTTCTCCATTTTATGCGGTAACAACTGCGAAGTTGATAAAAATTCTTCGAAAACCATATGCTAATTTTGCGCTTTCGCGACTCGCTAGATAGGTGTCGTGGAGAATGCCAGTTACCTGGATTTCACTTGATTCTCATATCATCGGTATCCTGATCTGGATTTAAATAGTTAACCCATAATTACTCATGAAGTGTGGAGCAAGGCAGATGAAATTCGAATTCCTCACTTTCCTGATGAGATTGATTTGAGCGCGGCTGTTATGGAGGTATCGAAGTACTTTCGTCACCCTTAAAAAGTTCAGGTTAACGGACAAAATGAAGCGTGGAACAGCAGTGAAGAGCAGCGTGGAGAACAGCTTCATTTGCACCTCGAATCTGCATCTGTGAATTAACTCCTAACTTCAATTTGGTGTACTAAAGGATCTTAGATAAGACTCAGGGGTTAGGCCCACCTGATGAGCCCAAAAATAATAGAATGCCAGTGAGCTCTCGAGGTTCTCATAAAACTTACGAACATAATGGTAATAGTTCAGCTGTAATACCCTTCCGGTGTTTAGATTGCATGCCATCCGATGGAAGCAGGAAGGATGAGATACTGTCAGGTTGCCTAAACCTAGATAGGAGCAATGAAGATGCCAGGGTTACGTTCGGACCTCGGACCTACCGGTCAGTAAGTTCAACCATAGGATATGTGTTTACCGTTGCATCAACTAATTTGTTCTTCCAAAACATTTAGTAATATATCCGCGTTTGGCCGCTTCCCTGTTAGATCGTTTCTGGACTGTATTGTTCTTTTTCAGGTCTGTGAACATAAATGACTTCACGGAATCCAACTAGGTGCGGCATTTGGCTGTCATTGCAATGGTAAAATCCACGCCAAGTGAACGTAAATCACTGTTGGTTTACTAATTTCGGAAGCTTCTAAACTGCTGCCACATGGTTTCCACCACTCGTTTGGTAAGTCAGGCAGTAGGTGCTTACTCCGTACCGGTACTCAGCTGACTTTGGTTAGAGTTTTAATATGAATCGCACTATTTTTCTGTTGGACAAGAGGATAAAATCAGTGGTGCACCGCCTTACTAACCGAAAATGCACTGTCGATTGCGATCGAGTTAGTGCGACCCAATAAGGCCAAGTAAGATAAGTATGTTCCCTGCATTCAGCGTTTGTTGTAAAGCGTAACTCCTCACAGGCCCATAAGTTTTCATACCGCCTATTTGGTGAGTTGAACAATCAGATTGATAGGGTGCACCTTGTTGACACTGGTTGTGTCTGGGCAATTCAGGTGACCAAGACAACCCATAGTAAGCATTATTTGCGCAAGTTGCCTATCTTACGTGTCTTCTCCACTAAAGTGGATCCAACGTTAAAAGTAACACATAATAGTCCTGGTCAGGATTTTGCTGCAAGCAGAGTCGCTCAAACCACCAACCGACTTACGTGACCATGGTTATCCCACCAGACTTGTCAAGCAGCAGCCAACCAAAAGAAACTTCAGCCATTCGATACGATTTTTTCCTGCAGCCAGGTTACTATGCGTACTTTTTACCTCAGAGTCTGTTACCATCATAATTTCCTGATCAACCAAAGGGGTGTGTGCACAGACTTCCTCACTGACAACGCCCTCTTTGCTCAACCAACTTAACTTGCTTCAAGAGGATACTAAGTTGGCTCGATGTGGTCGGTGATCTTCATGCTTTTGTCTTAGCACTGGACAGTATGTAAGAACATTGCTTATTTTAGAAGAGTATCTGGCACCGCCAACTTCCTCTCTCGTTCTAAATCACCTGTGAAATTCGTCTCAGGATGAGTGGGTTTGGGCAGTTGAACCATGACTTTTGTTGGGTCACGCACAAACACGGAGTCACCAGGAGGACTATGCTAAAAAAGTGAGTACTCTACTTTTAACCTGGTCATAAATATGTCAGCGAGAAACAGAACACCAAATGGTCCTATAGCAACAACATCTGTTTGGTAATAAAGAACGTCAGTTGATGGGAAGTGTACACCCACAGAAAGTCGTAAAAGAAACTTACTTAGTTTGAAATTGGAATAGACACACGAAAATTGTATATATGAACCTCACAAATTTAGTCGGGTAGCAGTCAGTAGTATAAAGAGAATCGCAATTTTACCGTGAAATATATCCACAGAAATACTCAATCATTCGGCTTCACTAGTTCACATTTCAAACAAAGACCTTATTTCGTAATAAGGCAAGCAACTTTTGACGTGATATAGAGTGAATAAATCAAGTGATCTAATGCTAGTTATATGGATGGGAGCCACCTGAATGTTGGGCGTGATGATCATTGTCTGTTAAGTAACATATGACGTGGAAGAATCTTTAGAATGTTTGGTAAATTGGACTAAGATACCTGCTTAGTTCATGTTGGGCAACAACAAAATGTTTCACCCAACCCATCAGATTTGAGGTTTCTTGAAAATAATCACGAGAAGTGTAGGCATCGCAAGGTATTTTTTGTTGGCCCGTCACGAAGAGATCCGACCTTACTGGTGTGAGTTTATGTGCCTCCGTGACCTACTGGGCTATACTTGAGGGTGTCCGTGGGACACTCGCACAGCCTCTCATACGAAGCTGGTTAATTCTCCAGGTTGAGGGTTGGAACTTGTGTGCTGACCTGTTCTTCAAAAAAGGGGTTGCACAAAAATTCCCCGCTAACAATGACTGCTTTTTGCTCAGACTGTTGAGCCTTACTTGCTGCATACACGCGGGCGGGCAAGCGAAAACAGGCTACTGCTGAAGTCTTCTTTCTTTCCAATTCACACACTTTTATTTCCACCCTCTCCCCAACCCATTAGTGACTCTCTCCTTGTAGGCCCATCCGGTAGGAGTGAATACCCTGTTCCCCTTGCATGAGTCTTGGTTGCAACATCTGCACGTCAGCTGGTACTAACAGCCTCAGACTTTTCGAAATCAATCTTCAAGCCCCGAAACATGGTCTATCTGGCTGCTTTTAGTGTTCTCACTCTGAAAAAAGCAGGACAACAAGCTGCTCTTTCTCTCAAACTGAGCTCGCTTGACATCGTTGTGGGCTGCGTGTCGGAAACAAGAACTCACTGTGCAAACACGGTGGTTGGTTTGGTCATGTACTGCACATGCCAAACCATTGTTTGCCGAAAAGAGTGCTATTTTCCATACCCAATTCGGATTGAAGCAAACAGGGAGATTGTGAATCTTTGGTCTGGCAGAGCGAGGTAAAATCAATTACGGAAAGGTTGGATACTGTCGGTGTGACTCGCCTTTCGTGATAGGGCACGCGTGTTTCTCCTTGTGTAGGATTAGAGATTCCGCAAGGTATGACTGCTAGTAGATGTCAGTGGCATTCTTTTTGTCAGTTTCCAGCTAGGTTGTCTGGCTGACTGTCTGGAGGTGTAGGCACCTCGGAATAACTGTGGTAGGCCAGCACTAATTCCCTTCCCCATCCACTTTCTGCTTTACCTCACAATAAGACTTTTTAACAAATTATGGTTGCAAGGCAGTGAAACATCACTGTTTGAACAATGATGTTAGACTATGGACAATGATGATGACTTTCCATCGACAGTTTCAGAGAGATAGTGAAAAAGACTGTCCACTATTTTACTTGCTTGTCTGCTGCTAGTTTACGTTTGATACGGTGATTCAGGATTTCGCAAAATGTTTTTTGCAAAATACTCCGTCATTGATGTTACATGGTACGCGGTCAAACTACGTTGACAGTTCACCATCCTTTTGAAAGGATTTTCATGGTAACAACTTGACTTGGGCGTTGTGTATTTACAGGACTTCCTTCCAGTATACCCTATTCACCTCAGTAGGTTCACTAGTGCGGCTTGCATTTATCAGAGCATTTGGCAGGGCTAGTTTCCGAAGTTTTCTATCAAATGGCATTCACAGTAAACCGATCAGGCATACGGTCAAGCAATTCGCACCCATTATGCCTTTCATCTATCAGAATGCCACGGTGAAATCACAGAGATCGGTCCCATTAGACTGTTGTTCAGGTGTCGTTCCCACACTGCTTTTAGATGAATTTCATAACCAACTATTTGTGTAATCCAAATATGTTTATCATACCTAGTCAACCAATGCATGTTAGATTCGAATCAAACTTTGGTTAGAGACGTCGGAGAAAAGGCGGCGGAAATGTTTGAGTAATTATCTCCATTAGAATATCTTCGGCAGCATATCCAGTCTACCGAATTTGTTTGAAAAGTGCGAGTAGATATGCCGGTGCATTTGTTTTACATCTTGTCCAAAACCTGGTCTGTCGGATTAGTAAAATACAATGAGTGCCATGACGAACCACCCCTCTGAATCACACAACTTGATGGCCAACAATACAGCGGTGCAATAAAAATCCAAGGAGTAGGTGAAATCCATGTTTCCCTAGGAAAGCGTTACTGTGATTACATGGATAAGGGTACTGTCAAGTTTCATAGAAGTTTGGTAAACCATCGGTGGATTGTCAAGTTATTAGACAGTACAGAGTTGTTTACAAGCCGATTTGGCTGCTACACCACACCCCGGAGTGTTGGTCCAAAGTTCAAGATCACTGACCAAATCTGTATTCAAATCTGACGCCAACTAGTTGGTCGTTTTAACACAAAGGTTAGATCGATCATTCCTCTCGGTGGCAGTAGACGGCTTAGTCTTATCAGCCATTATGTTCAAGGGATTTTTCTCATCTCCTAGTCACCGAATTTGGTACACTCTATGCCACCTAATTTCTTCGGTTGACTCCTGCATACCTCTTTCCTTTCGGGTATGAATAGCGAGTGGCTGAATTTACACAACAGGAGCCAATTCGTGGTAGAGTATGAGACCAATGTGTACGAAAGACAGAGTACACAGATAGTGGTCTTCAGGGCGCTGGGCGGGGAGACAATAAAAATGAGTTAAGCTAAGCAGAAGCAGGGCGGAAATCAGGAAACGTTTTTTATCCTGTAAACAGAACGTTTGTGGGCAAGTTAGTCAAAATGAGTCGTAATTTCACTGCACAGATGATTGTAAGCAGTTGAATTAAACCAGAGATTCCCCTTATCAACGGAACTACCTTATCAGTTGTCAGATGAACAAACCATGTTCGAATAACCTAATCTCCTCGTGCTGACTTGTTTGATTATTTGCTTACGATTACAAATGAGTACAATCCGTACGTTCTGCTGATGTATTTTAGGAAACGCGAACTCAGTCGGGATCAGTCGATGAAGACTGAACGAACTGAAGTGCCTTTATCGATAAGTTCACAACACAATGCGCTCCTATTCACTGAATAATCCTGGTGAGTATTTGCGCACTTCAGATGTTCGTAGTTAAAATGCGTCATCAGAGCAGGTTCAGAATAGTCATCCAGTGTCGCAGGGACCTGATCAGAAGCAAATAACTGTTTCAAAAATATGACAAAGAGTCATCTTTTCGCTTTTGTCCAACTAATAATTAATTCAGTATGCCGGTTGGTCCGGCGGCGTCATGTAAGAGGATTAGGCAGAACAAATTTCCCCCAATGATACGGGTTGTAAGTCAGCCAAAGTCACGTCAGCTACGAAGTGTTCAGTGTCTCTTGTCACTTCCCCACTTTGAAATCTGACAGCCCTGTCTGCTCTGCATAAGCTGGCACACAGACGATTAACAGTATCCCGAATTCACTTGAAGAAAAAGGCCAGGCTGTCACTATATGAACTGGCTAAAATTTTAACCAGCCAAAACCGAGCTCACAAGTTACCTAGTTCCGGCCAGTAGACAGCCGCATATGTGATTGTCCTCTTAAGCGCGTGTGCCATTGTCTACAGGTTTATGTATGTGTGGTTCCTCTGCTGGATGTACGTGGAATGGAGCTTGCAGGTAGATTGAGAGGGTCCTTAGTTCAGGAGAACAGCCACGCTGATTTAGGGATTTGAAAGCACTATGTTGTTGTCAGTCCGTTTTTAAAAATTTTGATCAAACGGATGAACGATTGCTTGTTACTGAGGTGTCTAACATTACTAGTGTGCTTCGAATGAAGTCGGGATGGGCAGTGACGCAACCGGTGCATACAACGCCAGCTTGGAGAAAATCAGAGGTCATTCAAATTAACAAAGGTTGAAAATGTTACACTGACAACAAGAATATTAACTCAGGTGTTTTCTCCGCAGTAGACAGGGTGGCCGTTGTTTTGTCCGCTGAGCTGAACTGTTTGGTTGCAGACATTTCATCACCAGCCTAGCTGATATCATCACCGCCTTGTGAATGGAAGTGTGTCGAGGTTGGAAGTGCGTGGTAGTTGCACGTGAATGGGGTCTACTCACCCAGGTCTTTTAGGCGATTAGTGCTATTAGCTTTTGGCTGACCTTTGTTCTGTCTTCGACCATGGTTGACTTGGGTGAGTGAACCCTATATCAGTACATGCACACGCAACAACTACGCGCTTCCAGCCCCAACACACTTCCACTCATAACACACTGGCGATGTCATCTCGATTGGTGATGAAAAGTTTGCAACAAGGTGGTTTGATGGATCAGTCGAAGGAGGGGTGATTGTAAGTGAATCAAATAAAACACGCCGGCCGCACCCTGCATTCCCACACTTCTGGTCGTAGCTGGACTGCTCAGTTGAAGATCGCCTGTCGTTGTGTGCACGAATTATGTCGCATGGGGCTCGCAAAGGACGCTGGGTCAACCTCGCTCATGCCATCTAAATTCGACGTGGTGCTCAGATTGGTTTATTTTAATGTTGTCCAAAGGAGTAAGCACATTAGCAGGCGAATTCTACATCGAAGTCGATTGGAAGTTGATGGGTATCAAATAGGCTGCATTTAAACAGTTTTAAAGAATGAGGGAGATGTATGGTGAGCCTCCGCCAACGATATGCGAATGTTTGCTTACATTACATCCTAGGGATCAAAATGATGATCCCGATGAGTAAAATGGAACGTGTGGCCTGAACATCTACAACCAACTTGCATTTACTGTTCGCATCCATAAGGGAATCCATATTAATAGATGTACAGAACGAAGTAGCGTGAAACCGCAGGAGGATGAAATTTGCAGAAGTGTTTCCACGATTTTAGCCACCAGTAACAAAGGGCGTGTGCTGATGTCGATTTTACCGTGTTACCGTGTTGTGCTAATCATTTTCACCCCGAAAGAGAACATGAAGTAGCCAGTGAGCACAAAGTGCAAAAGATTGGCTAAGCATTCTACTCTGTTGGGAGGGGCTAAATAGCACCTCTTGTAAGTGAAAATTACCAGAAGCGTTCATTTAACACATTTCGACTACACATACAGGCGTTCACAAAGTTCTCGGATGGTAAATTTTCCAGAGGTAATTTCTAGATGCAAACAGAATACACGACTTCTCATACTCGTTGACAATACCCCTTCGTATCAGGTGAAGAATGAATTTTCCAATGACTGATTAATAGTATCCTGATTGAAATTGAAAGTTTTTTACTCAGCTGATGGGCCAGGGTGTAAGCAGGTCCCCCATGTGCACCGGATTTTCTTCCGCCTTGAAATCCACCGCATAGAAAACAAGTTTGATGATTATTTGTTCTGAAGCAGCTGTGTCACGAGCAACGCGGTTAAACCGACAAGGCTGGAAGGCAGTCTCAGCTTTACATTAACGAAGCTTTACAGAAGAGCGTAATTAACGTCAAACGACTTGAATGGGGACAGCAACGGAAAGTCACCAAGACTTAGGGAGATTTTCGGAATACATGGAGACTTCATTTCATTGGAGGTAGAACAGAGTGAACTTGATCTCAACGGCTAAGCTCTAGTGGGAGTCCAATTTTTGTTTGTCTTCCAGTGCTACGGAGGACATCATTGCTTATTATGATTGAAGACAGCAGCTTCTCATGGCGAGAAGGAAGACGATAAAGGGACTAAGGAAGATGTACAACCCGATGACATTAAGCATCACACAGTATCTGGAAGACTGATAGAGGGCGTCCTGTAACTCATTTCCATTTTCGGGACCTATGTCGGCCAGCTGAAACAAACAAAACAGCTGATGATCTATGGCGTTCGAACAATCGCCCAAATGAATATTGTTTTGTATGTTTTCAATAAACAGTTGATTTACCTCTTCTGTTCACCGAATTTATGAGAATATAAGGCCCAAGGCTTTGTTCGCTGATAGCGTTTATTCATCCAAATCTTGCCTTCAATCGTAAGTCCCATTCTGGAGTCCTGCCTCAGTGATAACTGAACTTGTGGCGGTGTTGTGAACCGAATGGCTTATAGAAGACGGGCCTAGAGCACTGCATTCAAAGTCGTATGATGCAAAACCGTGGACGTTTTCACACTAATGGGTTCATTCTTCCAACTGTGTTAACTTCCCAGCGAGCCCGTTTACCACAACACAGCATTACTGTCAGAAATCAGTGAGCGTCCGCTCAATCCGCTCGCGACTTATCCACCTCCGCAGACTTGCAAGCAAACTGTCAACATTAGTCAGATCACGGTGATTTATCCGTTAAAAAGCCCTACTCGTCAATTATTTCATACGTTTCAATTAGCTGTCACCATGACTAATCGGATGTTTGGTTGGAGAAGTTTTGTACGGATTACGGATATCTGGACAACTATTAAATCCGGAAGCATACTCAGAGGCTCTATCAGAAGATTGCTGCAACTAAGTCAAGTCTTATACTAGATATCTTAATTTTTTTTATTGAATTTCGATATTCAAGCACCAGCATTTTCCTGCAGATAACTGAGCACCCTACACGGATCCGGTTACCCTGCCTTCCTTGTTAGCCTCAGTGAGCAGCATCCACGATCTGGTCACCTGATCAAGTGACCTGACCTCACATACAAAGTTAGGGGAGAGACTGGTTCAAGTAAGTTCGCCCCGAACGCGTGTGTGTACGCGCTTTGATCAAGGAAACGTCCCGGCTGGAGGTCAGATAGCTGAGCGAGATGCTCGGGTTTTGTAGAGGCGCTCACCATGTGGTAGATGAACAGTGAGTACTAACCGGAGCGACCGGCAGAATAAATTATTGAATACATGCTGTGCAGAATAACACACGGCAATAAATACAAAAGACAAAGGAACGCAGCATCGTCGGCACCAGGACTGACGTATACTTGCTTTTTATGGAGAAATGCTGACAGACTTACATGCACCCATCATGTATGTGTAGAAACGGTTGGGAAGAACGCTGAGTCTACCCTGATTCTGACCTGCTTGGCTTTCCCCTAAAGGTTATATACAATTATTTTGTCTACTGCGAACTGTCATTTCCCTGGAGATGACTGCGTATTAACTGCCTGTTTACTTTTTCGGTTGGCGGATTTAAATAAAAATGAAGAATCCTGAGATTTGTTGTTTTACTCAGATGGATGCAGAAAGTGACTGGTAATTAAAGCTAAGGAACATTATATGTTGCCACGCTGATGACAGTAGAATCGATTCCAGCGGGAGTTCTCACTGCTAAAACAGGACCAACGTAACGTAACAGTTTGGAAGTAGCTACTGTGTGTGACACGATCAAGTTTCATGATAAGATAAAGTTCACAGTGAAAGTTAGAGGTAAGCAACCACGTCATCCGGCGTTTCGTAAGCATAGGAGGAGATTGTGATCCTGTATTACGACTGCTTTTGATATAAACTTTTTGGATTTGATTTTCATTTTAACCACGGAGAACTGCACCAGTAAAGCTGAGATACAAGATAGGATACAATCACAATTGATGATCTAAAACCTTGGTAGACGACGCGTTATTTTAACAGTTTACACTGGTCCAGACTCTAAAGACAAATACGGTATCGACTGCAATAGGCAAGCATGTGTTCATTCAGTCGTTTTCAGGATGCTGTCATTTGGCTTTGAAACTGAGCACGTCGCGCTATACAGACCGTTGGATTGGTGAGTATCCAGCGCAGACTGAAGTGGGAGCCAAATCCACAAAGTGTTAACGGAAAGACGAAGATTTGGGGGGTGTTTTAAGCGAACCCAAACCTAAGATCGCCCGGACGAGATAAATGGAAAAGTCCGGAATAAACTTCTCTCGTATATTTGGTCATTACTAGGAGGCCGCATGCAGTGTACTCCTTGCTTTTTCAAATGCTTCCACATGACATTGTGTACACAACACAGCTGTGTATCTGATTAGATTGAGTCAGTTCAGGGGACGGTTAGGCATTAGAATAATTTCTCGACAGCTGAAGTACCAATCTTGCATCCACATTTACTTACGCGAATAGCTCAGAATTTATTTAAACTAGATGTATCAGGGAATGTTAGGGTTCCTTTGTTATCTCACGTGCTGCTCTTGACTGAACCACATTTAAGCGAGCAGCCCGGGTTTTAACATGCTGACTGTGGCGTTAGTAACTATGATGTTCAAAGAGTGCCCATTAGCATGACTTTATCGATCGTCCTCCTTGCACGATTGGCATTCAATTTTTTTGCTTGTTTAGCATTAACTTTAGAGCCAAAGCCACATTCCATTCTACGAATGTCACGGTCATTAGCATGAAAAGCGGCTACAAGAAAATTATGAGACTAAGTTTGGAGTGCTTGCTGCCATGTCCTATGTATCCAGGATAGTCACCAATACCCAGACTACGACGAGAATCATCATTCAAAAGCAGACAGATGAAGGACTTGTGAAAGAATGCGCGTCTTCTCCAGCCGTATACGATTATTTATGAAAATTCCCCACGTTCACTGTTAGTGCCGAAGCGCACGTCGCTCCAGCACAAGCGCATTGCTGTTTCATCGCAACGGAAAGTCAACATGAGGAAACTGTATTGTAAATAAATTCCTTTGTACAAAAAGCGACGAAATGCCTCAAATATTGTGCATTTCTTTGGGTGACTATTAAGCGTGATTGTGAATTTGGATTGCAGTCAAATTCGCGCAGCTAATGACAAAAAATCTTCTCTTGATTAAGGGGAGACGAATTGAAAGGCGAGAAAAATGGCTCAAAATAATAGCAGTATTCCATGGCGGATGCGAATAAAATATCTGACAGTCCCCTTCCTTACGGTTCTAGAGGGAGTTTATTGATAGAATAACCTTGTACACTACACCAGGCAATGTTTTTCTGTTTATATTGATCGGCGGCTGATTTCATACTTTGGGTGAAACAGCTCATAGTCGCCTCATTGTTTGGCCATTAATCACGCCATTGTTGTCGTTGAACGTCAGCGGTCCGCGGGAGTTTATGGTGTCTGGGCTGAAACGAGCATCGTCAATGTTTGTTTCGGACGTAACCGGCGACGTATGCGTTCCTGAACGGTAAGATTCTCCACTTGTCCTTGGAGCGGTCGTCTGTGCCATACGATTGAACGCCACTGTGTTCAAAGAATCCTCGCTGACTACCACGGAATCACCCTCTGGTAGTTGGGCTGTCGCCGGAAAACGATGGAGCCAACCAGGTTCAAATTTTAAATCTGAATTGGTGGTTTCAGAGTGTGCTGGTAAAAAGAAAAGTGCACGTAAACTAAAAGATTTGAAAAGAAGAAGGATGTCAAACACGCATTCTCGAAGCTAAAAGCGGTACAACTCAAAATCAACCATAAACAGCTTGAACGCTAATACATGCCTTAGTATAAGAAGTGGGAAAGAATCCTGTAATTTAGATTGGGACTGGCATTCAGAATATACTCAAAAGCCAAGCGAATATCATATGAGGGCTTGATCTTAGGATCTACAAGCCACTCAACCAGCTCACTGCAGATCAATGCCGAGAAAAGTGGTGAATCATTGCGCAGTACAAGATATATGGAACATGAATAACAGATACATTCTAAAGAGTGTGGTGCCGAGGCGGATCTCGTAAAAATTAGTTACATTCGCCACTATCAACAAACGGAGAAGACAAATGTGTAGCCTACCGTATTTGTTAGACTTGAGATTCTGCGCAGCCTCCCCGTTGCCCCCGGCCGCATAGTTTTTTTCCCGGTAGCTCCACTGTTTCGAACCTAGCCGTTTTCGAGTGTGTTGACTATCTGTCTTGGGTGTACTCCCTCTACGATTAACCTGGCCGGCAGTGGTAGTATGATTCCCTGGAATACTCGTCGTCCGCGTAAAGTGAGCCCGTAAGAACGACTCCAAACGATGACGGTTTTCCTGTAAGGGAGGAAGAGGTGTTGGAATCGAAAAGGTTTTAGCAGCTTGCCGAATTTACCTAGGAGTAATTTGCGTGTACTTTTGTCGGAGAAGGCAAATTTTGTATATAAAAACGAAAGAGTTGTATACAAGTTTTACTTAACTAATAATAACACCTTGCCAGCGAATGATCCAAAACTTTTGGCTGTCTCTGTGGCACACGTGAGTTTGATGTAGGAGCGGTGTGTGGAACTTGGGTTCGTGCTAACCAATAGCAGTCCTAGCATTTGGACGAGGGAAGCATAGGTTGATCCTCGATAATTAACCAGTGCAGAGGGTCACCCCAACTTGTTTCCTTAAAACAGAAACCTTCCTCGAAAGGGGAAGATTCTGCGGAGTTTACCTATTAATGGATGGGCAAATGGAATTGCGCGAAAGGAACTGGAATATTGTGACTATTTTTACTTCAATATTCACCAACAGGGATTACCCTTGTCAGAAATATGGGGATTTCAAGAGAATACTACCCCTTATTATAACTTACAATAACTTATTTGTGTTCACTTGTGGCGTGATAGCATGTCCAAGGGTCAGTGAATATTTCTGACGTTGTCTGGTGAACTTCTGTACAAACTTGGATCCAATGGCGTGTAACACAACAAATCAAAAAATGAACAATACGGCGTTAAGTCAACGATGATCAGCTTAATCTTTCACGTGGACGTCCACGGCCGTTCAAAATTTCATTCGGTCTAGAAATGCCATTGCATTGCTAGTGATCCAGTCAAGTGGTCTATATGTTCAGAAGAACATGTTGTCAGGAATGACATTCTTTCCAGACCCTTAAAGGTGAGTGATAACCGTTAAGCACGTTCGAAGGGATGGAGTGAGACAGCAGCCAACTAATTCTTGGCTGTCCGACCTAGTCCGCATGCAATTGAATCGTACTAGTAAACGTGAAACGGATAATTCTACCCCTCTCAAGATATTATGCTGGTTTAGTCTGTTTGATGAAGTCCTATTATAGGCACTCTTTGCTTAAACGGGCTCCAACCTAAACGAATAAATCCAACTTAAAACCGATTATCAAGTAGGTTTTGTCATCAAGATGAGTGCAAATATATTATTCCGATAAACGAAGCGTAGAAAAATGTCGAATTGCTAATGAATCAGGTAAGCTTTAGTGAGTTTGGTAATCCGATTGCATAACTGACAAGCGTACACGAGTGCAAACGGGAATTAATCCTTTTGGTTTTGAACTACTTTCGGCAATCAACACACGTGACGACATTGGTTTATCAAAGAATTAACGTTGACTACCTCACCCCAAACGATGTTCTTTATAGGCCTCAAGACGGCCAATCAGACGCAGTAATTGTATTAGGGACAGATCTGAACTGGAAGCTAACTTTTCTAGGTGTCTACGTGTATGTTAATCTAAACGGATCAGTTCTCAGTACAGTACTCAGAAAAGCGGCTGGGAAAGGCTAGTACCCTACAGGGAAACTAACCCCCCCCTGAGCGACCTTCATCTTCAGACTAGCTATTTCCAAACATACATACAAGCAAAAAGTCAGGGGTGAAACATACCGATAAAGCCATCGTCGGCCGATAAGTGGAGCCTCTGTCCACTTCGCCAACCAAACGAGACAAGAGCGCTGAGATCATCGCGCGCCTCTTTTCTAGGACTGATAATACTACTAGCTGCACTTCAGTTTTAATCCTGGACCGGTTGTAGTCTGCCGACTAAATTGTAGATTGCCGAACCACACTTATTTATGCGTAGAATTTTAGTTGATCCTGTGGGGCTAGCTATAACGAGTGAAAAATAAAGCATCTGTTTCTGCCATCCGCCCGAACCACATTCCATGAAACGATCCGTCGAGTCCTCTGAAAATTTCATGGACTGCTCCAGATTGGACACAATGTTATAGGACAAGTGAAGTGTATCGGACACCACTCATATTTACCAGCCAGTAGGCTTGTACGCACCCGCAATGTAATATCCGAATTTCTGAACATTTAAGCCTTCACGCCAAATCCCGTGTTACACCCCGATGAACGCAAACGCAGTTACAATTGGAATCGGTCAAGACAAATGGATGACTACTCAGTTGGGATGCAATGAAATCACTAGAAGTTACCTCGTCGATTACGGCAACCAAGAGGAACATGAGTACAGCAGTTGTGCCAAGAGCAATTGGGACAGTAAACAGCATGGCTTGATGATCCACAAATTGCATGTAGATTATGGTGTATGGTAGGCCCAATGTGAGCATCAGTTGAGTGAGGACCAGGAAATGTCTGTTAAAGCAGCAATGGAAGGAAAACGGAACACAGTGCTTACGTCCAGAAAGGAAAGGTTACGGACAGAAAAACATACACTGCAAGGAATACATATTCGCCGGTAGTTTACTCATCGGAATTTTCAGAACTCATGAGAACCGTACCCTCATCACTCTCATCTGAGCACCTTTAGCGCGAATCGTCTGGTGAGTCCGCACAATAAACCTGGAGATAAGTTAAGCAAGCCTGATGCAGTAAATCCAATGGTCTCGAGAGGAGCACCCAATTTGATGAGTGAATGTCAATGAAAAAAGCATTTGAATAGTATTAATCCGCCATTCCTATCTTGGAACTCACACGACTGTCTTGTGATTGAGTAAAGCGGCCAGCAGAAACGCCCCAAACGATGATCAAGGGTATGTGAACGTAGTTGTAGAAATACGGAATAGTAATATCCGTTTATGCAGGGCTACAGATACTACAGACGTCTGGGGATCATGTTATCCTTTGTAACAAGACAGCCGTTTGAGAATTATCTGGCGATATACTCAAGAGGGACTGAAACAGCTGACAGAACTTAGTCGGGGGGGGGGGGAACCCAAAAGTGATTCACACAGTCCAGGCGGCGAAATAGACGGAGGTCTTGTGTTCATGAGAATAAAGTGGGCCTTTTCCTGAAACCAAGGCATCCATAGTGAAGTTTCTTTTGTCAACCAGGCTTGGTTTTCAGGTTCACGGCTGACATTCATCAAGGTACAAACATTTTCCAAATGGCTCAGACGTGTGGACAGTAACACCTACCGAGATTTAAGAAACCACCAGATATGGCTACATGCTACTGCGGGACGTGAGAAGAGTTATCCAGTTGCCTATTTAAGTGTTCGAAGTGGAACAGGACTGGAAAATTTCACCAGGCCGAACTTACGTAACGCACTGTGTTGAACTGAAACAAGCAGTACCCAAACAATGTCCATTGAAATTCAACGAAACCTGGCAAATTAAGTGGATCATTCCACGGCGTTTCAGATGTAAACATTCAGGTCACAGAGATCGGATGCCTCTTCGCAAAACTGAGTCAAGTGGCAATTCAGAAGAGCAGAAGATTGAATTGCTGAATTGCTGTGAGCAAAATTGCTTTGAGGTTTCTGAGACGGGCAGCTGAATATCGCGCACTTTGGCCTGATACCAGCAAGGAGTGAACTTCCCAAGTTTGTTTGCAAGCGGATGTTAAACTTGAGAAGGAAATCTGAACGAAACTCCCCCGTAAACGGTGAGCACACCATCTGGTGGTCGATTACATTCTTACCGAAGACAGCAAAGAATCTGACAGTAGAGGCTACGGAATGTCCACAGCTGGTGTGGAATATGGGACCTGTCTGAAGTCGCAGAATGAATGAGCGAAAACATAAGTGAATGGCGTTTCTACAGTCAGCTTCTACGGAGCCTACGAATTGGCTGTTTTGAGATACTGGCTATTTCTGAGCCACTTTGCCTCGTTCAATACGGATGATATTAAGTTTCGTCCATTTGAACCCACAGGTAATCTCCGAATATCATGAAGCCGGATAACGCAGTGATTAGAGTTTATACATTAATCACGTGGAACAACCATTCATAATAACACAGGAGAAATTAGGCGGCAAACGAAATTCGAAAATCTACCACAGGGTAGCTTGCTCATAGGGAAAATAGGGTGCAGTCTAGGACAAGCGCGTTTCGGTACTATGCTACTAAAATTCCCATCTCTAACAAACTATGTATTTCCTTCATCCGCGGATAACCAAGTACCCCTGTGGCAAAGATGTAGTGTATCAATTTCTCGACTATTCTTGTGAAAAAACGTTTTACCTTCCTAGTCAATTTCAGTGGGAATATAAAATTTTTCTGACAACCGGAACACACATTACGCTAATCATTTTTATGTTCATGCTGGGCTTCTGTTTTTATACTCAGTGTTTTGTATCCACGTCCATAAGACCAGTCCAAAGTGGTTACTAAAACACACACAAAGTGAATACTGCCTTTCCATAAATATCAATTTAATATAGGCTAGTCCGACTGGTGTGAGCGCAGACTGTAAGGGAGAAGCACGTGGCGAGTCTGCCGGGTAGTCAATGCCACCACCCTGGAACAAAAGTCTAGTGCACTTTATTAGATAGAGGAACAGTCGGACGGAAGAAGTGTAGCCGAGTTGGTCCCACATCTGTTGTTTAGTGGACTATCTCTAGCAAATCTCAGGCGAGAGACATTGCGAACCTCGTAGAGGCTGAACGATTATGTTTGCTATCTTATGGAATCCCCATAATCTTCAATGTGGATAAAAATAACATGCAAATAAATAGCAATATGGCCGATTGACCGCACATCACCTTCCAGGTGTTTTGCTCTCATTCGCGCAGCTGATAAGAAATTTCCAAATATTGATGCTGACAACCCTACAAGGAAATAGTGTCTGAGTTGCGCGTATCTCACTACAGACAGTAAAAGACTGCTGTCCGTCGGAAAGCAATCTTGTCTGGTGGGAATAGTTGATTATGTTAATGTGTGGTTGAGTGGACCAGATGTGTCCCTGCCCTAATTACATACGACCTTCGAACGCATAATTCTACTGCGCACTAATGATGACGGTAACTTTCCTTCAGCCTTTTAACACAGTCTCATTTGAGACAACAGTTTTAGTGTATCGTTTTATTGGAAACTGCTCAAGAGGAAACAAACTGGTGCTTGCTACCCCCATCACCAACAGGCTCTCCTAAATATACACTTCTATTAAACGCGATGGTGAACGTTTTGAACACAGTGCGTCAACCAAACGGAGTCACTTTCAAAAGGCTAGATCCTAAGAGCGCTATCTCTCTCACCGCACACAGCACCTTAATTAGACAGTGCTCACCAACACACCATTATTCGGAAGGCACTATAACCTTCTGCCTACGTCGATAATCTACCAACTCCTACGATTTTAAACGAATTTCTTAACCGTATTCCACAATAAACAACTTCCTGGTAATATGGCCAGGCCCTACCAGTGAGAACAGCCCTTAGGAGAGAAAATATGCAGTTGTGCCCCTAGGTATTCAATCATCCCTTCTGGCCAAAGCACCTCAAGGACTGAGAAAATGTAATTTAGTCAGTAAGACCACATTAAACATATCGCAATAGTAAAATCCGTCCTAGAACAGACATCTAATAATCCGTCTTTTCACTTGAGCTCTCCACAGGTGCGATGTTGCATAGCAACGCACTTAAACAGTAACTTAAAATAACTCCGCACTGAGAGTGATTTGAACAACCCAGAAAAACGGTACCTGTTCGAACGGTTTAGTTCCCCTCAGGTAAAAACGAATATTCGGGAATGACCAGTTCAGGTGAGTCTATTCGGGTGAACAGAACATGGTAGATTTGGAACGATTTTCCAAAAAGGGAACACTTGAATTCTTGTGCGTTTATCAGTCCACAGCAAGAGCTAGGAAATATAAAGACTGAATTGATCCCATGATATATAGTAGGCAGAAATGAAAAACCTCGAATTCAGACCATGACAGCAAGCATAGCTCAGATGTATACATCAGAATACAGCTAGCATTTGCTGCGCTACTGTACGAATTTCGTCCTCTATTAGCTGCGATTGAGACCTGGTACATCTCTAGTGTCGGCACTAGAACGGGCATTCGGCATAGAGGTAGCCACCGAACATACAGCTTTTCTCAAGTCCTTCAAAATTCCAAAGGGTGCCACCGAGGTAGTGTGGATTGCTAGCATCGTTGGGCAATGATGAGAAAGTTGAGCTTGAAAGTTGAACCATGCAAGTTGTAAAGTTCGACCATTCGGCTTGCTTCTCTCTGCAAGTCAACACACATCTGTTGGTTTTGGTGGGGAAAATCAAAACTTTTGGACACTTCAATCAAGAATGCATTTTGCAATTGATGCCTAAAAGCCGATAAGCACCGCAGAGGAGTTTTATCTTCATTGGACATCCTAGTGGTGCGTACCTCACGACGAAGTGTCGAACCCGCGATCTCCCGGACGGCATTGCCTGTCGGCATTTTAACTTCGCCTGCAGGATGAAATTTCCGTTGAAATTTCACAAATATCCTTAAACTATCAAGACAGTTTCGGATGCCAGTTCGGAAAACTTTGGTAAACAAGTGATGAATTTATTGCTAGACAGCTCCTTGCTGTTGACCTAAAAATATCGTCAGGCCAAACTAATAAGTTAACTGGTTGGCCGATTTCACTGCAGAAGAAGAGCAAATCAGTAAAAAAGTGAGGCCTGAGTGCTGAACTGTGATGTCCTGTCGATGATGATGAGCAGGACAAAATCAGTGATGTTACTTTCGGATAGCCGACATAGTCGGTCCTGAAATCTAGTCAAAGTTTCTTGTTGGTTAGTGCGGATGACGAGTGGGTTAAGGGAAAATTACCATCAGCTTGAGCAGATTTTCGGGCCTTTAATTTCCGGTTTAGTGTAATTTAATCTAGTATCTCATTTAAGCATCTTGCACAAATTTTGCTGATGTGTCGTACTAGCAAGTGCTAGGATAACTGGGTTCATTTGAGAGAGAGAGATCAATTAGAGCTTAATTGGCTTTGAACTTTAGACCTAGATCATTTCAATGAGGCTGCATACTGCCTGCTGTCAACTCGGCTGATCGAAAATCACTCTTTATAGGCATCCTAGTTCTACGCCCTCTAGTCTCTTCTCACTGGGATGTTTGGTGTTTACAATAACCTCGGCTACCATATTTTCAAAATTTATTTTATGCCCAGTGTCCATCGAATGCTCCGCAAATATTGAGTTTTTGACTATCACCTGATATCCATTTGTAATTCTTCATGGACAGTTTAATCGCCGCTTGAGCTTAGCACTTCTGGTTTGCAACTCAGCGGATGCTTGTCTAAGGTAAACCATCCCGTGGTCATTACAATTTATTCTGTATGCACGGTTTCTAGTCATATCAACCGTCAGGCGACCCTTCAAACGTGTCAATAACAATCATAACATTTTGATTTCTGAAACGCTACTTTAATGTTAGTATGATTCAGCACTCTTCGAATAACTTCAGATGTTACTTGTAGATTGAAACAGCTGTCATCCAATACGAAACAGAAACATGCACATCTAAACATATACATGTATATACATTTATGGGGCTCAGTAGTTAAAGCCTGAATTTACTGACCGGAATGTCCGTGGTTCGAATCCAACCTCCACATCTCGGCTTCTCCTGTCAAGGCTTGGGCGACCAGGCATTATCTCAGCTCTTGTGATTCCTTCAAGTGGAATGCCAGCTAGGCACCGGAAGGGTTTTATAGCTGAACGAATATATATATATATATATATATATATATATATATATATATATCGCTTCAACCTGTCACCTTTCATGTTGGTCGGGCTTCTGATGATGCAATGTTCCTAACTAAAACTAATTTTGAGATTTATTCATGCCAGGAAGTCTAATGCAGAATAGGCGGAAAATACCAGTGAGTTTCCGTTCTGCAAGCAGTTGCAGTGCCAAGCTTTCTAGGGTGAAAGTGTGCCTTATGATGCGACAAGAGTGAGAGAACATAGCCCTCAATAAGACTAGTATCTTCACTTTTAAAGATATGTAGGCCCAATTTGGAGGATTTCTCGACAATACAAGACAACGAAAGCATTTAACGGTTGGATCATCCTAGCCAGTTCTTTCAAGTGACCGTGTGAACGAACCTTTATGGTCAATGAGCAGGGACCTAGTGTCGATGGCAGAATGGCAAACTGAACAGGCTGTCAATCAGTCGGATTACCCAGTGAAGCCCTTCAACTGGGTAAATCAATAGGTTTGCCTTCTAGTTAAGTAATCTGGGAGACGGGAGATGTTCAAGGACGCATCTTCATACTGTTTTCGAGTAGGAAAAACGTCTAGCTACCAAAAAAATTAATCTGCCTTACAAATTGGACAAAACCTTAAAATATCTTCTATGCAGTCACTTAAACAATAAATTTCTGGGTGATAATGTCCTTGATGAATTTTGTGAATTACAGGGTGGATGCAGTATGACTAACACTGACTCAGCTGTAGACCAGTCGCAAGAAAACTGAGAAATTTACAAACAGCCATATTTAGTTGTTCTGGACTTCACGATAGCCCTTTGGCTGGACAAACAAGGACGCGAAATGACTGATTCATAAAGGGCTGGGCTGTCTCAACCAAAAGTACTTTTATCACATCAATTCATACCGGACTTAGTACGTTCTTCAGAAGCCACCTCTGTCGAGTTTGGGTTTGTGTAAAGCAGTGATATCTTCTGGCTTCCATAGCTTTATCCCATGTGGAAGCGTTTTCTTACTCATAAGATGACGCACAGATTGAGTGCATACAATCAGCTCCCCAAGTGGGAAATTTTCCTAAGACGCTATAGTCAAAAATCCGCAGGGTGTGTTCGTGGCATTTATCATCTTAACCAGAAGCGGGGTAGCAGAGGTCAGCCACAGTTACTTGAACAGAATCTAACTCTGGTCTAACTATGAAATCATCCTGCACTCGCGTTAATGTTTGCGGTGGATTTCGGTCAGCTCTGTAGTAGCGTTCCAAAAGTTCAACGTTCAACACCGAACTAGATGCTCGGATTGCCAATATTAGCTTTATGGTTGGTTGTTTTGATTAAAGCTTTTAACACAACGATAACCTGCGCATGAGTAATAAGATTGCAGTGCACCGGGCTCCTGTAAGGACCTTAATAGCGAGCTCCTTACGAACGTAAATTATAAAACCCAACAAATTTAACCTGTATTGCTTTCAAAAGACCCTTTGCTTGATCGATTCTTCTGCACAGTTCTTAAAAAAACCTCAGAAAACGGAAACGATGGGCAATCAACTACACTGTCTGAGAGTTGAAGAACAAACCTCCATTACCACACTCGGAAATAAATCGTCCACGCCTAGCTGGACAATGAAGTTCCTACTCGAGAAATTTTACAGTTAGATTAAATCCTAGTTAGTAGAGGGTGGAAGGGATTAGAAGTGAACAGAGAGTGTAAGTGTGCGAACTGGGCCTGAGTAATCTGAGGTCTGTTGTCGTTATCCCCACTTCTTCATTCGGCCTCTATGGTTACTAATTTTTGGGTTAATCCGATGCATATGGACGGTGGGCTAGCTCCATCAATGCGGGTGATATAAGTTGTATGTGTTGGTCTCCACTACTTCAGCGTGTGTGAATTAAAACGATTTGCACCGGTATACTAAATCTGGTGTCGAGTGAAGTTCGAGCAATGAGGTAGATCGAAGTTATTTAACGTTTAGTGCGTTTAGCGGAAGGAAATTTTTCAGGGGAGTTGTGCTTGTAATACACTTGTGAAGTTGGCCGTCGGTTTGTTCGCTGAGCTGGGCAATTTGATTACAAACGTTTCATCACCAATCGAGGTGATATCATCAGTAAGTTGTTAGGCAGCATGGTGGAGCGTAGCGACTAGTCAGTGGTTGAGTCGTGCTGTATGTGTGTTAATCTACGTGCTGCTATCCCAGGCTGACCTTTGATCACGATTGGCCCTTCGGTAGGGCGGTCGCTCTGTTATCCTGTATCCTGATTGATCGATGACCACGTGACCCTTGATCCCTGGTCAAAAGGTCTCTCATACTCTTCTCCTCAGGTTTTGCCCCACGAATGTTTTGGCCATTTGTTCTCTAATGAGTAACTACCTAGTCTTTCCACTTTTTCTCTACTGCGGTATCAATATCTCCTTGACACGTCTAGATGAATATCCAATGAATTCGAGACGTACGTACTATTGGTGCGATGATCCTTTTGCGCAGGCACATAACATTGCGCGCGGCCTTCTCCTTTCTGACTACGGAAAACGGCGCAACGTTATGAACATTTGAGAGCCCACCTATTCTTCCCTCAGATTTCATGGCAAACCTAAGGCTGCTGTTCAGTTCATACAGTCCACAAAGGTTTGTTTATGACTGGCCGTTGGAATAGAAAAAATGTAATCCAAATGACTGATTGCTATACTCAGTATAGTATAATCACACTATCAGTCATCCAACCACTTACGTGCTTTTATTTATTCGACTTTTGCGAGTGAGTAGATAGCTTCTTAGTAGAACCACACCGACAATCAAAAGAACGAAAAAGTTGAAAATCACCACGATTGTGATGAATCCGACAAGGACCCATCGAGCGATGGAAGGACCGAAACAACTGAAAAAGAAGAGAACGTTAAAGATACGTTTAGAAACTTATAAAACAGACAAACATTTGGTTTAATTTAACAATGAACACAAGATAGTAAAACACTCGTAGCAAGATAAAACTACTTTGCAATGTTGATGAAACCACTTGCTCACAGCAGAAATGTGTGGGCATATATTTCTCTGAAGGTATCAAAAGGGTGTTCAAATGGTGAAGATGTGCTTTTTTAAGTAGTTCAGATCAAAAATAATTTGTAACTACTAGGGATAATACATTTGGAAATAGAACGTATCCTCAAGTCCGAATAAATAAATGAAAACTATATATAACATATTATATGTTATATATACAATATATTATAATATACATATAATAAATAAATCGAATCCTTTTTGTCCGTTGCACCACTCTGAAGTGATTTGTATGTTGCCTGCGCTCCTATTGGCCTTTGGCTTACAAAACCGTATTCCAGCTGCTTCCTCAATGAAGGAATCCCTGTTGTTCGGAATGACAGCTGCATTCACGGTTAAGGTTGTGCAGAAAAACGCTGTACATCATTAATCCTTAAAAGAACACCTACAGAGATTTAGCACGATGACCATTATGACAACTATCTACACACAGTCCATCAGTTTGTGTTGCACTACCTCCCAACCATGATTTATTGGTACTCTGATGTTCACTGCTGCGAGGGTTACAAGGGGATAACAATTTCTGTTCAAGCTGTTTTGTGAAACTGGCTATTCAGGTTACCTGGTGTAGTTGAGAAGAAGATTAAGTTCATAACGTAAGTGAAAAGTCTATCTGAGAAATCGTCAGTTGAGGAGTCAACCAACACGTTAGACTACGTGATGTGGATTCCGTGCTTGGAAATGAGTGGCGCTGTATCCTGTCTAAGTGCGAGTTAATCAAGATGCTGATCAGCTGCCCGTGGCCATACGGTTAAGTGTTCAACCACTGGTCAGATGCTGGCGCGGGTTCGAACGAGATGCGAACTGCTGATGATTCCCAACAAGGATGAAACAGCTGTACAGTATTTCTCGGCTTTTCAGTGTAGAATGGCCTCATTGGTAGGATGAAACCTCTGTTGAATAGTACCGAATCTTTTCACATCACCCGTAATCGGATAAACTGCGGGGTTCGCATTCGTTCAGTAGGAGATCACAGTGGGATATGAGATAAACGAAAGCAACCAAAGTGAGCCAATCACGGCAAAAAAAGACATGGAAAATAGAGAGATGTCCTCGTTGGTCAACCAAAAGGACATACTAAACTGTCTGAATTGTGTAGGTGATATTGCTTTTTATTTGCTATTGTCACACGTGAGACAACAACGCTAGGCTGGGGATGGAGCGAATGCTCTTTGCGCACACTTTCAATCTCGGGCGAACATATATCCACAACTGATCCATAGCGCCAGAAATTGAGAAATTGTGCAGCCCAACCACTGTAGGTAAGCATTTGACATTTGGTACATATCCGGAATGCCACATCTCGATCAACAACATGCTTCCACATGACTAGGCAGGCTAAAACAAAGCTTGGATTCAGTCTCTGCGGCATAAACTCAGAAGGATTCTACTCCATTTAGTCTGGTTCGTTTAGACATTTGTCTCGCCGTACGAACTCGAAAAAGGGCACCAGATTCACATTTGTGTTTTAGGACAATCACGGAATCGGTCAGATATCGCAGTCGCCCTTAATGCAAGCTTCATTCCGATTAGCTTCGGAAAATAGCATGATATGAACACACAGGACTGTCGGTTTACTTCAAAGTGTTTCAAATAGCATTCAATTAGTCCTCCATGTTGTCGTTTTGACATTTATTTTTGGTTAGTTTTAGATCAAACACTCAACAGGTTTTTTGTTAAAGAGGGACACAGTTATGAAAAGTCATATACTGTCCACTCCAGGTTATTTTGTGGAACACAGACGTAAGTGTGTCCAATCAGTGATACGCTTAGAAAGTTTGGACCAATCGATCGCCATTTTATGGTAAACTCGAGGGATTTGACAAAGGTAATGAATCAGTCCGGAGTAACATCCCATGAGTATATATTTTTTACGCATATCTCAATTCTTGCCACGTCTGTTCTGCTGTAACAGGTTTACATTTATGACGTTCAAAACGATAAACTAAACTAAATGGGCTGGAATATCACTAACAGCATGTGCCAGCCGAGCACTTCTCTCTTCAATATCATTATTAGAATCGCTAAAAAAGGAACGTTCGTGTAGCCGAGTCGACGATGTTTTTTCTTGTTTCTTACTACCTTGTTTATCAAGGCTTTTGCATAATTTCAAACGCACGTCTAAGCTTATTGCATTGACTTTAACGTTATACCAGCAGTGTTCATGGAAGTCGCTCGCAAGGATGAAGACCATCATGGCAGAATCCGAGCGCAGGGAGAGAAAAGATTAAGGAAACACGAAAAATGACTTCAATGACATCAGGATAGTTTAGCAGTAGGGAGGAGATAAACAAGCGTCGATATAGAAAAAATGGTGCTGCCTCTGTTTTGTGAATGTCCCGAGTATTCAATATTACAGTCACGGAGTCCTAGAACTAGGTGAACTTATCACATAAAAGCTATTCGTTGGGTTGAAACAGACGAAACGGGAGCCTTAATGTCCCTGCTGAGAACAAATATGTCAGCCCATGGACATTGATTATTACTAAATAAAACTTGAGAGACGCTTCGTAGTTGTCAGCCTTACCTACAGCAAACTCCCTTGGATTTTCTGGGATATGTAAGTAGTTATGGTGTTTGAGGACCCCACACAGCAAGTTTCTGTCAGAGGCATTGATGCTAAAATTCTCGGTTTTTTTAGCCTCGGAATACAACTGTCATCAAGTGAACTGCAAGATAAGCTTTAATACCGATGAAGATTGTTTTTTTCAACGTATCTTAATGGGCACATGAAGGCGGAAGCCTCCATTTTGTTCGGGAAAAACGTTCACTCAGAATAGGTACTATAAAAAGCCCATGGTAAAAGTGAAAAAGGCAGGGAACTTTCGTTTGTAAAATGAGATGAAAATGCTAAAACTGATTAAGAGAGCTGCATATTTGGTCTTTCAAAGTAACAGCCATGTTCCCGAAACTCCACGAATTGTCATTTATTTGGGAATTCAACTTCGGACTATCACCATGGACGACAGATTGATTCACTGGTTCTGAACTTACTGTGAGCTGTACAACTGTATGTGCAACCTGTATGACACGGAAGATTGTTTGCACTTAAGTTTTTGCCGAGGCAAATAAAACATTCCAAAGAATAGGAAACTACTCAGAGGCAGTAAATCAAATACGCACTTATTATTTCACGAGTGCTTGAAAATCCGATTCAGTAGTAGAAAATACCTGAAAAACAGCACCATGACTTTTCTTGTTCTGGAAATAATACCAGTTTATGGGAAAACTGTGGTCGTTTGCTGGCTGGTTTAAAAAGCCATGAGGGGAATCAGTTCATCTTTAGTTTCCGCATAACCAAGTCTATTCGCCAAAATCCCCAATCTTATGATGTAAACCTCACTCTCAAATGAACCCCAGCACAAATAAGGACAACACAGTTAAAAGGTAGGCAGTCATGGGCAAAGTAGACATGAGCACTGAACGGTCTCGACAACACGTATACATATTTCACTGGCTAGCAGAGTCAGCACTCAATTGATGGGAAACGGATAGGCTACGTGCATAAGACACAATGTGTGAACAGTGTGGCCAAATCAAAGTCAGGTGCATTGCAACGGATACTAACAGACTGTCGGGCTATGCGTCTTTACTTTAGTTTGGACAAGACATGAACACATGACACAATGTAGTAATATTTAGGCTCTGTACGTTGCTGGTCATTTCCATCTCTTATGTCTATCATCTGACCCTTCATCACTTTATCCTGGGGTGGACTCTGCGAGGGACAAAGATGGAACGATAAATGCACTGTGTTGATCTTTTACCCTTTGGAAGCAAACTGATTACAATATGCACGTTGTGCCTGCATAAACTGCAATCCGCTTGGGATGAGGTAACCAGATTCATCGTTTCGGGGAAGCACAAGAGGGCACGAACGGCTATTATGTCCCAGACCAACAGCAAACGAATGTAACACTCACCCAAGATTTGAGCTGACAGCACCCGCGTAACCAAACCAGGCGCCCACAATGACCGCTGGAATCAAATATCCAATCCATACGAGTGGAATACAATTTTGATGCCTCGAAATCAACTCGTGGTAGCGCGAATGAGGTGCGACGCTGAAAAGTCCACAGGCATGTGGAGCAGTAGAAAATATAATGAGGTGACTGGAGGTCCAGAAAGGCTTAAAGTGCTATGCTTATATTCTACTTGTTCTTGTAAGCCACAGAGAATAAGTATGGCCACATACCCAAAGCCGCATTGTGCCCAGTTAAGATGAAAGGATATTTAACATACATTATTTATCGCACTTGTTGTTCAGCCATAGAGTGTACAATGCGGAGAATGATACAAAATAATGTAATATACACGAAAATACTAAAAAGTAATGGTTGACAATTTCCACAATCCTGAGGCCATAAAATGAACCTCCTGAAGCTCAAACATTCTCGAAGTTTCTTCAATATTTACAGTTAGGCGAGATGAAAAATGGCACTACAAACGGGCGCAAGCCTTCAGTCCAATAAGTGTCCACTAGATAATTCGTGCTAAACAAGGATTCGATGTAACACAGAAGTCGTTATGTAAATGAGAAGGCGCCAGTTCAGGTTTTCTTGGTATTACTGAGATCAAGACTACAAGGGAGGCGCGTAATGGCATGAAAATCTTGGTATCTTCCAAAAGGGGTTACTGTCACATAACGGACTTCGAATTACTGAATTGGCTGGGTAGCAGAGCGTGTAATAAAACAACTTGCTCAACTAAACTGCCTGCATTGGATTCAGCGAAGAACAGGTAGCCATTTTGCGCTATACGATGACTGAATCCAGCCAGAGCAGAAAGTCGAGTCTTTTGTATGTCAACCAATGCGCACCTTAATAACAGTGTACCATATGATTCACTTCTATATACGCGAAAAAATCAGTACACGTTACGTCATATCAAAGCGACGTCCCAATGAAGTTCAACTATTGCCCATTGCTTTGATACAATCCTAGGACCCGAACTCGACTATAATTAGGTGAAAACTGATGTGATTGTAGAAACGATACCGTCCCGTTTGAATTGTTTTCTTCTGAATTCCAGTTCACAAACAAGTTGGACTAGAGAAGTTACAGAATTTCCACTATAGTTTTTCCAAGCTTATGGATGGGTGAAGCATAAAAACATAATTCCAGAAACTAGAATAACAAGGAAGATCAACCCTAATCTGCCTTGTGCTGTTACTGGAGATAGAACCTTCACCATGGATTTGTTGTTACCGGTGAGATATTCATTATTAGCCATATGACTAGCTTCATGACTGCTTGATGCAATTTTCCGCTACGCCTGATGCACTTGAAAGGGTCACATCTGTGCTAAACAGTCATTTTGGAGAGCGGTTTACCGGTTCTTTGTTAGCACTGGCAAGTGGGTGAGGCTAGCTTGGTCCACTACTTGAAACGCATCAATGGGCTCACCCGCTGCTCCAGTTGTTAATTATATCAAGTACCAATGTTCATGTCCTATTTGCGATTGCACTGTTTAACGCACCAGGGTAGGTAGTCCTAAGATTTACTGCAAACTTACATGAGCATTAGTGTGTTCAATCCGAAGATGAATTTCCAAGAGAATGCAGCCAACAGGAAGAAACACACGGCTATTGCGACAATTGTGCAAGCAATTGGCTGGGTATCATTTAACAGTGGTGAGATGAGAGCAGCGATAGACGTAAGTAGAAGAGAGAATGCAATGTTGAACTGATCCAGGCGGAATACACCACTGTGTGAAGGATAAAACAGGGAGAAAATATAAGGCATTACGTCGAGGAAAAAAGTTTCACAGCTGATAAGAGCTCATAAGTGAATTTACATTCTCAAACAGCTGCTATCAGGGATCAATGCAGAGAACACCAAGCTAACTGTTTACGAATTTGGGTCGAAAGTGTGTGAAAGCAATCTAACCCCAACTGTTCACAGAATGTGTACAATAAGCACCAGAGTCTGTTCCATTTAGTGGCGCTAAGGAGTGTACGGGCATTCAAAACCTCTAAGTTTAGTTTACTTAGACTTTGATTAGAACTCGTCCTTTAAGTAGATTTCTTCTAATCCGTCACCAAAAAACCTTCATTCCTACGTGCATGACACCAAAATGATCTAGAAACGGCTATTCTGTTTGCTACGGAAATTTGTTTGGATATCAGGAGAAGCTGTTTGCAGTGTTCTACCTCTGAATATGGACATTCACGACTGAAATACAGTATATAAAATCCTTTTCAAATTTACACAGTTGTTCAGGCAGTGCATCAAACAGGCTTGATCTCCATACGCCACGGCTAGAAGGAACAAGTCACCTGGCTGAGGCGCTGGGAAAAACTGTTTTTTTCTGAATTATCCTTCACCTGTCCCCCATTGAATACCATTATCCGACACTAGCAGGTGGTATTAGACGTGTATCTATGACGTGCTTTAGATACCGAAAATCTGTCGTAGATAAGAGACAATCGGGTCATAGTCCACGTGCGTTTTGTTGATCTACGAGCCGAAAAATCAGTTTCACCAGATATTATGATAAGGCTAGTTTATACGCACTGAAGATAAAAATAATTTTTACACAGTCAATTATTCCACCCATACGGAAGCTCCTCACGTAAAGTTTGTTTCATAGGAGGCAGTCAGCCGAGTGAGCGTGTCGTCAGGTAAGCCGGATGCAGCTATACATGGTCGACCACTCCTGTTCCATTCGCACTAGAATGCGTTTTTAAGAGCCACTGGATTCAATATCGTCTAGTTAAAATGGGTCCAAAACATAACATCTACATGATATCATACAAGAATGACAGGCTAACAAGGAACAAACCAAACGTATTACCAAATTTCCTTCCGTAAAACGGATGTTGTAAGGCTGATGTATAAGGTGATAATTTAGATGCGGGTGTTGATATTAGCTATGGGTTCTAGGAACACGTCAAGTAATTAGCAAATTTAGGGTTAACGCATCAGTATGGCAACCCCTTTTCTAAGCAGCAAACATCTGTTACTGTCATCATACACATAACTAAATCATTGACCTTATGGTTGATGTAACACTACCAGGCTATTCAATACCACCAGGACGATGCGTTGACGCACAGTTTCGGGAAATACTTGCATTGTCCTGTACTGGGAGGAGGGGTATGGCATTACGCTGGAAGTTTAATGAATCGACGGGTCATATCGGTATGTCAGCGGTAAACACATGACTGGAGTGGGTGCCCAGTGATGTACTATCATGTTTAGGCAAGATGGCGGCTCACAACACGTCTCCTCATGTTCGTCCGTCAGTCTTGACCCCTCGCGTGTACATAAGCGTCAGAGGCTTGTATCCAGCACCAGCTCTCCAAGTATATGCAGGCGTCCAGTGTTATAACCATCGCTGACCCGCCACCCGAACTGGATGCAGGCCCTTCATGAATTCCTGAAAATATTCTCCGAAAACACCAATTGGGCTGCTGGATATAGGGCTTCTGTGAGCTTCGTACGAACATGCGTGAAACGCCTCTTCAGAAGTATACTTGAGCAGAAACTTGTTGTTTGTTTCCGTGGAAAGAATCTAAAACTAGATGGCGAGGCGGCGCGGTACGTATGGTGAATAGTTGACGATGCGACTGAAATAATCCAGCCTGCCGAGATTTGAATTCTGATAACTTTTTCACCGTAGTGACCAAATAAACGAGGAGGAAGCAGTTTGAAAATGTTCGGAACCAAGTGAGAAGCCATTGGTTGAGAAGGGCTTGGTAAACAATCAGTAGTTTTTAACTGGGCAACGGTTTATTTTTGACGCGAAATCTTCATCAGGTCAAGTGAACAGGTCAACAAGTTGGCCAGGATTTAAGGCAGACGGAGAACCAATCAGTAAGACGCCTTCATATTAGCGCACTAGATCAGTGTTGAATGTCAGTTAACGGTTCTTGTCGGTTAGTGTGGTCGCCTAAATCTTGTGTTGATGGGTTAGAGGAGTTTCAAATTAGTTCCGGTCGGATTTGGTCCTTAAATCTTCCACTTCAAGTTGCTTCAATTGATGATTCCCCGTGGGTACCACTGGTAGATTTCGTTGGTCTTGGGAGGGAGGGAAGGTGCAGGAGGTTAAGTGCAGTTCAGATGATGATTACTCTTCCTTCTGATAACCGAACACCAACACCTGTCAGCTGGACTGGTCCAAAACCGGTCTCCACACGCTTGCCAGTTCTGCACCTTCTATTGTATTAACAATGGGATGCTTGGGGATTTCTACGGCCTCAGCCATCAGTCTCTGTGGTGTGAACGGTAGTCCTCGCCTCAAAATCCCAACATTTTCTAAATCCATTTTGTATTACGTGTCCAGTACATGTTCCGCCATTGCCAAGTCTTTCAGTGACGCTCGATATTCATCTGCGTTTCTCGGCAGCCTGATTATTTATCTCCTGTGCTCTCCGATTCTGGTGTGAAGTTCCCTGGCCGTCTGTCCCATATAGACCTTGGTGCAGTCGTTACAATTAATTTTGTAGACAGTCCCTGGTTCTGTTTGACAGAAGGTGATCCTTGAATTGCACCAGTGCATAGCACAGTGTTGCCCTTCTAAAAAGCTACTCTTAGGTTAGCCGTGTTTAGAATCCTTCGAACGATCTCCAATGTCCCTGGTTTACATCGAACAACAGCAGCCTCAGACCATTCCCTGTTGGGTTTCGCTGCAGGTGTAAGGGGGAAAGCCCTTCGCCGCGGAGTTGTTCAGTAGGAATCACCAACTGAACAGTTACAGAAGACAAGAAAGTCAAACTCTCATTTGCACCTTGTTTTTAAAAACTGAATATCCGTCTTCTTCTTGAACTCTCATGGATATTCATTGACTATCACATAATTATAAACGAAAACTGCAAAGCAGTTCCACAAATTCCATAATACATCCCACCTTCTATTAGATCAAGCCGGAGTTACGAGAAAATACATACTACTCGCGCGCCTCATCAGTAGCATCCACCGTTACACCGGTACCAACACCCTTCGCAATTGACTCCTAATCAAACTAACTGGATATACACTACCCCGAAGTTTGTTCTTTATTTCAATTTGGGCCGCTGCCCGATCAACTCCTTCTGTGCACACGCTTCAGCATTGATGAGGCAATACTAGCGGATACCGACTTCGGATGGGCAGACGAGTAGTTCAAAATTGCTCCAGTGTCCGTTGGCCTCTCGTACTCTGTGGGCTTTAGTTTCCCCCTCCGACGTTATACGTCATGCAGTCGAAAATGACCAGTGTACCCGAATATGACTCTATCTTCATGCTAAATTTGATGTGTGCATTCAGATAGTTGTAAGATTCACTGAACTTGTCTCGTTTCATTAAGACGAAAGTGTCATCCACATAACGCCAGAATACCTTGGGTGGGTGTGGGAATCCGCCTAAAGCTTTCTGTTCAAATTCTTCCATAAATATATTTGCCAAAGCCGGGGGTATTGGAGATCCTATTGCTAGACCTTGTTCCTGAGTGCAAACCACGGAGTCAAAAACGAAGTGGGTGAGATTCAGGCATGCTTTTATGTCTTCCACTATTTCATCTACCGTAAGCTGTGTCCGTTCTGAAAGGGTGGTGTCTGCTAGTAGCAGTCGCTTAGCTATTTCTAAAGAGTCCCCTTTTGGCACATTTGTATATAACGAATTGACATCGAAACTTACAGGAATGTCGTCCGGTTCCACGGTGATACCTGCTACTTTGTTGGAAAAGTCATATGGATCCCTAGTGCAAGTACTAGATTTCTCGGTCAGGGGTTTTAAAACACCTGCCAAGAATCTGGTCAGCTAAGGGGGTGGGGAAACTATTTCACAGATTTTTATAACAAACCGTGCACAATCAAGAAACACAAGATAGCTGCAGGCGAATTAGTTCGATCAAACCGCGAACGTTTTATATGATAGCAAGAAAAGCCGGAATGTCTGATACTTGTATACACTTAATCATGAAAGATCACAAGACTTCTGTGACCGGGAACTCACATGAAACGCGTGAAGATGAGAAAGAGGATTAACGCGACAACAGTGATTGCGGTGAATACGTAGCTCACAGTCTCCACTAGCCATTTGTTCTCGATTTCAATCTGCAGTGAAAAAAGCTGTCGTGTTAACAACAAGCACCCTAAAAAAACTGTGGTAATCAATACATTCCGCTCGGTGGTCGCTGACGCTTTTTTTATTTTAAAAAACAGCTGCTTCTGGTTTTACTTGACCTTTGGGAAACAGACGGTGCAGATTATGCACCGATTATGTGACAAACGACAGTTGGGTTGATAGCCAGGAACCGTGCGTACCAGCAGTCTGAAGATCTACGGACAAAATATCCAAATATTTCAAATCCATTGGTAAAATCGACAGCTAAATCGGCGCACAAGACAGTTGGAATTCGAACTAAAAGGAAGACAGAAAAAACTATCATACAACATAGCGATGTCACCTCTGTGTTTGGCTTGGATGTATAGGCTGATGAACCGCAATAGCATCATGCTATGTGATATTAAGTGTCCGGCTGGGTTGTTGAAATTGGTACTGTAGAAGCTAGTTTTTCTTGTAACCCCTAAACCGCCACTTTCTTCTCAAGCGTCGATGATCCCACTTTGTGTGGAATTTATGACTTTTCAGACCGTTTAAGAGGCTCAGCCTCGTGCCTTGTGACGGACTGGCTCTTATTCTAGTATACGGTTTCCGGAACATTTCCTAATGCAAAGTGCTAAGGTTTAAAAATAGGACTCGACGGATTTTGCAAGTGCTGAAGCCTAACTTAGAAAACATCCAGTAGGCTCTGAACGCAGGAGCATAATTATGCAGCTTTGTTGTTGAGAATTACACGCAGCACCAAAACTCTTGGCTACTGATCTCAAGGCAGTTGGTCTGTTCACCGCGCTTGGCAACTGGCTTGCAACCCTCTTATCATCATGCAAAGAAACACTGTCAGTGTGCAGTAGGGTGGGTGATTCGTCCACTTCTGCTTGCACTTTTAGGATTGTCTGTAATATCTGTTACATGATTGGCTGGCATGTAATTTTGTTGGTCCTTTCGAGACTGGTGTTGGGCTGTTGTCCGATTAATTGCATTTATTCGGTTCTTTGAATGCCTCCAAGAAATCAAAAGGAACCGATCGGAATAGACGTGCTCAATGCACCATTATATACAAGACAGCTGGGCCACAGCACAACATACATCCTGGAAGAACCAATCGGATTGCGCACCATCCAATCTCTAAACAACCAATCGTGTTGCAGATTTGGAAGAAATACCCACCCAACTACGAACTGACGACATCTCACATGGTGACGAAACGTTCAGCAGCCAGAACAGATCAACTGTCACGTGATCAACTGCTAATGAACTCACCCGAGCTACCAATATTTAGGCATATGGCCAGCATCAAAACTTTCCAAGAAGGTTCGAGCTTGTATGCTTTCAGGTTACTTTGAGGGAAGTTTTAGGTACGAATCTGATTCGAATCAGTAGAGCAATTCTCAAAAAGAAGAATCAGCCACTCAGTACTTGTTCACTATTTACCATAGTTTTGCTTAACGTCTGAGGTAAATTTGAAATGTGAAAATCATGTATTCATCATTGTGTGCCCATCCTTTGGAACATTGATGACAACACCGCGCAACAAATATCAGGCTTCTAGTAAATTCTGGCTTCTGGGATGTTTTGGGGGGTCCAGGAATGTCAACAAGTTTGCTGGTAGAGACCGCCATAAGTTGCCTGCGATAATCTGCCTCTTTTGACAAAAAACCTGGAAGATTCCTCAACAATAGGACCTTGGACATGCAATTCCTAGCACCAGCAGAAAAAGCGGATATGTAAAAGAGAATTATGTAAATGAGCTTTGATAAGCGGTGAGGATAAGACAAGGAAAACTAAAAAGCCAAAACAAACACTGACACAGCGATAGAACTAGGGACAGTAATAGCAGTCGTTTGGCAAGCTTTTCGGAAGAAACTCCGGTGGGCCTGCAAACATTTTGGTCGCTTAATTAATACAGTACGATAAAAATTAAAATGTGAAATATGTGCCGATTCATGAACAAACAGAAAGTGGTTTGTGAATATATTTTGCTTGGAAGCAGTGGCGGACACGGCGTTTCCAGTTACAAGCTACTCACGTTTGGGTCACCAAGCCAGTAGACCAGTGCAATGGCAAACGTTCCTGTTTGCCGTGGTGTGCAACGACACTGAAGTTGCTGTCCAACGACGACAGTCTGACAGTCTTCTGAGCTCCAAGTTCCCCGACCGTCACCCCTAAATAATAAAAAGGAAGTACCATATCATGTAATCACATACAGAAGGTAATCTCTTCATACATAATATATAACCTTGCTTCAGCCTCCACGTACTCAGCTTTTTGCGGGATTTTGGGGTTGAAGTACGGGGAACCACACCGATAAGGGAGTGAGGGCTGCATTAGAAGATTTTGGAACTATTCCAATTCTATCACTGTTATAGGATTCTAATCAGAAAGTGTTCGTAAAATCTTCCTATGGAACTGTTTCTTCCGTGCATTACCTGCATATCACCGAGTACATTAAGAAATTTACAGGTAAACACAAGCGACAGAACATGTAAAATTCCTGATAGGTCTTTACAATCCGATTATTAATCCTAACGCTTCAATAGTACTCACTGGGTCAAGAACTATTCGCTGCGAGAAATTTTCAAAAGCTAACATCAACTCAGTTGGCTGGACGTCCAGATGTACTATTCCAGCATCACCAAAACTCCCGTGTTTCAGTTCGCAAAAGGTATGAATTGAGAAAGCATCAATCACACTCAAGTCGACTGACTGCCTTGTTAATGGTACTGAAGATTTGTCCAGATAAAGAGCGAGCACACATTCTCGCTCCGTGAGTCAGTCCTTACAATAAGCCCAAGCATACAGGTAAATGGGCCTTTTTAGTTAGACGAAACTGTTATCCGGTTGCGTGAGTTGACAGTGAAGCATCCATATGAATAGTAAGTTTGTCTTCCTGATGAAATTCGAATAAAACTAAGTCCGGTTTACCAAAATGGTTCGCACATTTATGATTTTTTGTCATCTGTATATAAATGTTCGAAGATAGTTCTCAATGAGAACAACGGCTTGGGCAGAGACAGCAAGGAATGCAGTGTTAAGCAAAAAAGACGACTTACTAATGCTCAGATTAGTTAGAAAATCACGTTCTCCGCAGGAGAGAACAGATCGGTTTGCTAGTGTATCAAGCTGAAGCCCCTTTATGTGCAAACCTCAAAATTAGTCATCATTGCCCAGTCTATGCGATATGGATGAGAGTTTCTCATTAATGAGGTGTTCAGGACAGTTTCTTGCTCCTCAGTTTATTTATACCGAGGATTCTTGTCCAAAAACGGAAACCTTAGCTTACAAGTTTAGTCCAACAATAAATAGTAATGTTCGGCATGGTTCTACTCCAGTATAAGACACGTGTCTTTTCTTTAGACTATAAAATCCACACTGAAACTCATCTTTTGAAGTACAGTTGAGCACGAATTTCAGTAACGTCTGTGGTAAGGGAAAAACTAACTAGCCGGTAGAGAGAAATTTCGAATCATTGAGAGAGACTGAATAGGCTCAGGTGTCCAAAGATAGCAATCTCCTTCAATGAATTTTTAGGTCTTTCCTTAGACACCCAAATACCCAAGGTTTCCATTTCCAATGCTTGGTTCTCAGATATCACATATATCACATATTATATATCACGCAATGAAGTTGTCTGAGGCTTAGGTCATAAGAGACGTGAGAATGTCTGTAAGATGGACCAAAGACACTCTAAGCTCCACTACAATTTACTCCTGTTTCAAGGGTTTTCATCTCGCTAGGGCGAAAATAATCTCTAGAGTCCATACTAAACAGTAGAAATAAGACATTAGTCTTGCTGCTTTTAAGGGTTTTTAGAAGCCAGTCGCACAATTTCGCAACGCTCAAATTCATTTAAAAAACTTGTAGGGAAGAAATACACGTCTGAACATGTCTTTTGAATGAAAGGTGGTAGGTTTGGAATCCGTATCTCTGCCAGAATTGTGAAAAAAGTTCCCTGTAAACGGTAGGTTGTTTAATGTAGATTGTGAAATGAAAGATGACTGACGGACTTGAGCTTGAGTCGGGACACGCAGTACGCAAGCCCATCTTGTGACATAATTTCTTCGACATGTGAAATTATTTAGTCCCATTGTAAACCACACATAAGGGGGACTTATTCTTTGAGCATCCAACATGTAAAAGTCCATTTAAAATAGTCGCTGACAGAATTTCCAAACAACCGGTAAAACTGTAAGGCATTTTCAGTACGTCTGCTCGCAGTGGAACAGTTTCAAGCCGGTGTATTCGTGCGTGTGGATTTGTGCTACAGTAAAATTCTCTATCATATGCAAGCTTTGAATAAAATACTTAATTGAGCCAATGGGTTTTTCATTTCGCTAAACAATCGAGAATTACTGGATATCTACTGGGTAGATCTACCTTTCGAATGCTCGGTAGACAACGTCGCTCCCAATTTTAGTCAAACATCTAAGGACGCAATTCTGCAGGAAATATTCATTAAAACTGTATGTCATGTTGACCTGCCTTCCTGAAGGGTAAGATCTGCGACGTTGTGAAAAAGTCAGTCAGTACAAGGAAATTATAGGAACTGCTGATTACACCAAAAAGTGATTACACCAAAAGTGAATTGTAACGGTTGAGCAAGCAACATTCGCAACTACTTTTTTCTGCGGTAGAAATATTACACTGTTGAGCCTCAATGCATCATTTTGCGCACTGGAAGATGGAGATGGGCGCCGCTAGTGTGTATGCTGCGGTAGAACAATGATTATGGGTATATGAATAGGGGAGGGGGGAACAAGTGTTCCAGCTAGCTAGTTTCAGGGAAGTGCTGGGAGCTTCCAACGCGATACCCTTCACACGAGATTTCCCGGGGGTTTGAAAGTGCCGTAGTAAACGAAATGATACTGGGCCGCGAAATGTGGGTCATTTGAGCTGTCAATGTGCAATTTAAGGTATGCGAAATACTTTATGCACTAGCTACATAGGGTTGTAGAGGACATTATAAGTTCAGTGGACTTAAAGTAGTTATTGTGAAGGAGAGGCATGGTGCAGGCATTTATATTAACTGGCCTCCATGTCAGTGAGGGTCATTGTTCTTAGTAGAGGCCTCGTTTTCAATTATTACTTCAGAATGACAAAATATATATGCAGCAAAACAGTCCCGTTTGTTCTGTGCAATCAACAGTGCTAGTGGGAGCAGAACCCAGTAAAGATCCAGAATGAGTTACTAGAAGGTTAACACAACATAATAGTATCAGTAATGCTGCTGTCAACCTTCGGCTCTACAGCTAACTGTTCGCGGTAGTCAAAGTAGACCTAGAAAATGGATTGCGGACTAGTGAAGGACTGGTGAATTACACCCTGTGAGCCAATGGAGAAGAAGAAGCGGAAATATTCATGAATTTCAGTGGTCGTTTTTTCGAGAATTTTGTTTAAAACATAAGATTTCCATTAGAATTTTTGCTACTTCAGGTTCTCTTTGGTTTCGGTTGTTTGTTGTTGTGTTGTTGTTTGTTCCCATCAAGTTTGTGATATGGATCCGCGGTGTTTATGTAGTTTGCGTTGCGGAACATATTTTTTTGAACGAATTGATTGTGGAAATCGCCAGAGTTGTGTCTGTACGTGTGATATGTTTAAAGCTTTGACAGTAAAGTCATGCTTATTGTGTTTCTGATGAAAATAGATGCTCTGGTATTGTATAAGGGTGAGTGATAAGACCAAGTTGGAGAAAAGCAGCTTAGAATTGAGAACGACGGAGAGTGTTACTCCTAATGCCTTCTATCATATTTTTTACCATGTGGGCATTATAATCGTAACACTGCTAGTTTGTCAGTATTCCTTCTGATGTTTCCTACAAAGTATCTAGTTTGTTTTTACTTAGCCACTTCTGAATCACGCCATCTGTCTGTGGAAAGAGTGTAAATGCTGAAGAGCTCAGGTGGGCAATTCGATTGCAAACGTTTCATCACCAGTCGTGGTGACATCATTAGTATGTTTTTAGGGCGCGCAGTGTATCGATGGGTCGGTGATTGTACCATAGTGTGGACCGGTTTTAACCAGACAATATTTCTTGCTCCAGTTGATTACTCTTTCGTATTTTCTGTGACGATTGTGCACGTCTGTAAACACTAACTTCACCATTCGGCTGCCATCCGTCCTGCTAGGGCCCAGGTATATGCATGGTCTAGAGCTGGCCTGTGATTGGTACCAGGTGGTAGCACGTTCCTACGCGGGCATTCATGGAGGAATTATAGTTTCTCGCGTGTAGATGCTTGCCGGCAGGCGATGTTATCGCAGCGACGAGCTCCCTTGTGCGCGCGGATTGGTAGCGTAGCGATGGGTCGGTGGATGCACACAAACACGTTACGCTACCGAAGCTACAAACATTATCCTTAATAGCAGATGCCGAAGAGCACTGTGGAGGATCGTGACAGCGATCCGGCGGCCGGTAATTTATAAAAACCACAAACCCAAAATTCCCATAAACCGACTTACAGGCATACAAATATCTTGTGGATGTTATCACTTAAAGGACCTCATATGAAACTCACTTTGAAGGCCGAAGTTGTTGACACACAAACGACTTATTCCGTGCCTGTCCAAAAGAAAATAAGAAATGTGTTACGCACCGCTTGCTTTGCTGAGTGTCTGAAGCAGACGAGTTGGTATGTTTTATTACATCACTAAAGATCATAGGTGGGGTGTTCAAGAATACTGTCCCTGTGTTCTTCGGTGTAAAAGAACCCCGACTTTTAATTTGTGAGCCACCCTCAGTTAAAACAAAATCCGCATTTATATTTCGAAGAGAAAGTACATAAAACTTCATCCGAAAGAAGTTCAGCAAGGAAGTGAACGTGGTGTCATATGCGCTGTACAACAGAAATGAACGTTCGAGTGTAAGGGCCATCGGGTTATTTATGATGAAAATTGAGTATTTTGTCAATTGTGGTAGAGAATATAACTGAAAACGAATAAAAAGAAAACTGAAAACAATGTTCTACGTACATACGGCGCTTTGCCCACAACCACACATCACATGTTCAAAATTAATAGGTAACTTAAGGATGGCGAACACCAGGAAATGTACTTCAAGTTCAAGTTTTGGAACAACTACAAGCATCTTTTTCTTAAAAGACTGACAGTGCTTCACAGGGAGAAGTCTAAAATACTGCACACTGCGAGGACGCACCAACCATTTGCGGGATTAATGGCTCCACTTTTATATTGTTGAAACAGATGGGTTAGTGTCAAACTTTTGTCTGAACAGTTAATGTATACTGAGATTTCAAAATGCGATGACAAATTACCAGTGACCAGAGAGGTTTCCCAAACAGCATCCTAAAACATTCCATTTCAGGTAAACAGAAATGATTTAATTTAGCCCACACAAATCAAAATGGTCAAAAACAGCCGCAAGTTGTATACCTGGCATTGAAGCCTAACACAAATCAATGTGACTTGGCCTCGCCTCCAAATAGGGAGGTAAAACGGGTGTGTATCATCGAAGGGCATGGACGATGGCTGGGTTACCTCATCTACAACGATGTCCAGCTTTTTATGATATGATGTAGTTCTACGTCAATGATTAATTTTCGAAAGCTCTCCTACTGGTCTATATTGATTTTTTTGAAGGCAGAAATCGTGGAAGGCAATAATAGTGGTTTCTAAGGAAGTACAATTAGTAGGTTATTATTAATACACAAATAACCACTCCAAACCCAAACCAATCAGTAATCAATTACTTGAAATTGTTAAGTGACAGGCCATGTAAAAGATTGATCCATGCCTACCTAGTGTTTACAGATAAGGAGGAAGTATCCCAGTGCATTTGCCTTTCTGTACACGATCTCTTTTGCTCAAAGCCACCGTCAATTGTCCACTGGTTCCAGAATATGTCTCAGACATTTGTGGAATATCCTTATTCATCGTAGTATTTATGAACACAACTCCACTCCATGCCTTTTTGTGAAGCATGACCCACGTATGATAAAAGGCTACGAACCCATGGAGAGCTGTTTCAACATTTCTGGTATTCGGTCTTGGGCGACTTCCCCTGTCTAGGCTTGGGCAACCGGACATTACCCTCGTGCTTCGTTCGGATGGCATGGCAGCTAGCCACCGAAATGGTTTTACAGCTGAACGATTATTTCTTTGTCTTACTAATCATGGAACTGATTTTTAAGCGGTATACGATAGACCTTTCAGAACATCCCAGTAACTAGAAGATTGAACTAATAAACAAACTCAACATGTTTCACTGGTAACTGGCTCACTGTGTGGGCCGCATGTTCACAGGGCTATGGTTGAGTGACAACTGTTCAACAGTAGGACTATTGAGGTTTCCAAGTGCACACACATCTTTTATTGAGGACTTGTAAAGGAGACTATGCTTAGCTACATATATAGCGCGTGACCATATGAATATCCGTCTGGGTACAGCAATTTTTCACTGCGGACCATGGAAACGATGCGCTCGTACTAATCGCCGGAGAGTTTGGTCACCCAAAAAAGGAGAACCACAGTATAGCGAGATGCGCAGAGTGACTATAGGAAGTGAAAATGTGATCTGATGGATATAAGAGCGCCAAACGTTTTGTGACAGCTGCCTTAGCGATGGCATCCAACCGCCAGTTGGATGAAATTTCTATTCATGTCTCGGAAGACAACCTAAGTTTTTTTACCGGACAAGTCGTGATAGGCTCTTTACTGGAAACGGTCTTAGGGCATGTTTGAGCTACAACGGGGACATACTTGTCATGCCGTGAGGTGGATACAAGACTTTTTTGAAGCGTAACAACTCAATTTAAGGCGACGTTTTATAAGCGGGTACAAGGTGAACTCCACCATGCAGCTGAAAAGTATTTTTGAAGTTCCGAAAAGGTTGACGAAAGCGAGAGAGGGTAACTCTGTCTTCGAAATTATTTCATACATATACTGACATTAACGTGGCCGAATAACCGCATCGAGTGACCGCATCAAATGGCATAGCCGGTTTAGTACTTTGACCCTACTAATTTCTAAGTGGATCCAGTTTTATTGATTTTATCCACCCCATGTGCTCCCGAAATAGTAGATGAGGTTCTGAATGAAGAGCAATCGTTCATAGTGTGCACCCAACGCCGTACAAGTCTTGATTGGGGGATTCGCTCGTTACTTATTCTACCTGTAGGTCAGCGGGGATATAGCACTGATGAGATATTTTGAACTGAAGGGGATGGTAACCTAGTCTACGACGGTACCACGCGAGTACTCGACAGTATAGTTCTCTGGATTACGAAATACAGAGGCCACTACACTGCAATAAAGTCCAGCATTTTCGTAGGAGTTCTCCATCAAATTAACTCTCAGTATAGAACCCCACCATAAAGTTTTCACAATGGCCCAACAATCCAGACTTAAGGCTTGAGTCCTCTTCAAAAACCAAACAATCTTCGGAGAAAACGGGTTCTCTCATTCCACCGAAGATGCTCACGGTTTAAAAGACAGTGCCTACACTTTTTAACGAGAGGGTTGTATCTAACCTTCAAACCGGAAAATAAATTTGCTTCGTACGTGCTGCCAAAGTGAACTGAAAGTTGGAGCGGTATCTGCGCACCGGAGATAATCTTGTAATATGTACCATAACTTGTGTTCAATAGCCCTTCACCAAAAGGGGAAAAAACCAAATGCTGTAGTCTAATTGGTTTCGCTGACAGTGCAAATAGAAGCATTAGGGCAAATCAAGATAACACAATTCGGACCTTACGAAGCGTTCGTCAGGGATCAGTCAGTAAGTCAGCCCTTATCCTCCGAACTAAAATAATCCTAAATTAACCTTAGTGAAATAGCACAACAGGCGGATCTATTTCTAAGAAGCACCTGTTCCGACTAGGGGTAATGAGTGATGACTCTAACTGGATGCTTGTCTGCAACAGGGTACACCTTAATTAGTAACAGGTGCTACAGCTCGACAAAACGATATATGACGGTGGCAGCAGCTGTCCAAATAGCGATGACATGCAAGATGTGCAAGATTCCTTGTCTATAATAAAAATGAAGAAAAAACAATCTCGCGCAACTCCAGAACTCAGAGTGTGTGCGGCGGATGGATACCCTACAAAGGGATGTTGCACCCCAACCTGCAGAATATATTCGTGTCGCTCTGCGCACTTTACGTTTGAGTTTTAAGGCTCATTCCAAATCTCTCTGTTGATATCCTTAGTGCGCACCATCGACATTCGATACAGCAGTTTTCAGCCTTCCGCTTTACAGAATTTCATCCACAGAACACAAGTTCCGAACTCAGACAGATTCCTCGATGGGAAGTAGTCACAGTCTTCAAAAGTCGATCCAAGTGAGCGGACCATGAAGTCTGTTTTCTGATCTCCTGAGATGCCTTGTAAAAGAAGTATAGTGTACTCTAGTTCATCACACGTGCTACAAATCTCGGTATGCAAACGTCACAGTACCAAACAATTACCAGTCCTCGTAGGCCTGAAAATATAGTATCATTACAAACTACTGAAGGTACGTGCGGTATGTCTAGACGTTTGTCAGGATTTCGGGTACTCACGAGTGCGGAAAATTCGAGTTCTGTTGGTGCCTGAGGCTAGTTTGTTTAAGAGGATGACAATCCCCAGACATTTTACGTAAATACGGAGAACGTACAGGTAACGGTGTGAGTCACAGTGAGAGTCATGAACCAGGCAACAGATTCAAGGTCATTTTGAGGGAAAGCCTGACTCAATGACCAAATGTAGTCCGATCCTACAAGCATCTACAATCATTTTCATGTAAGGTTTTGTCGTTTCCTTAACTTTCACCTTTACAAGTGAACTGAACATGGTCCTTGGGTTTCTAGCATCTTTAGGAGGAGTTAGCATTTTTGAGTGGCTACAGACCCCGTAAGTAAAAACAACCCATTCTGTACTAGTGGCAAAATTTTTTGAAATCAAGTAGGTCCTTATTTCTATCTGCAAATACAAGAGGATTAATGTGTGTTTGCCTTGAATTTCAAGAAAGCACGGAGATAGAATAGACTATCCGGTTCTGTGAATGACCATACAATGTAGTTCACACGCGCAACGTCCATGGTTCGCAGATTGTAGGCGTGCCACAGTCACACTATCCTATGTTTAAAGATGTGAAACAGTAAGCATACATCTTGGGAGTTGATTGTTACCACACTTCACTACTCCAATGATTAGGCTTCTGGAATTATGGGTGCCTCTAGGTCACTAAGACAAACACTGGGCACCATCAACTTGTGTTGTTTACGTCCTTGAGGAGGTTCAGTTCAGGAGATGGCAAAAATTCCAGCTACTTTCATTGCGAAAACCCATTCGTAGATCTGGTGAACGGTGACAGCACCGTTTTTGCGCATGTTTCCCACTTTTGTTTTTTTAAAGGTGTTGTATACTGTCACACTAACGGCCCTGCTATGGGAGTACTTCGGACCGCACAGATGCTGACGTATTTCTGGCTTTGAGAGGAAAACCAGTAGATAGGTACTACATTCTACAAGCGTCAAGTTGAGAATATTTCAATTTTCAGTTCTGAAGCATACTTCAGTTTCGCGAAATATACTCACATGCAAATTAATTCGGTTTTCACGTTCCCATCACCCTCGTTTGGATGGTCCTCGTGTCCTGAGATGTTATTCCGGTTAGCCAACACCGAATGGGGAAGCGCTCGACTCGAGCATCGAGCTGATTGGAGCTCATCAGCAGAAAATATCCTTTGCCATGCCGATGGTTTCAACTCCTGACATCTGACATGCAAGCCAACCGTATCACAACTACTGAACCTACGCAAGCTGGACGGATCTGAGTTATCGTTTGAGCGATGCGACTGGTGTCCCCAACAACGCGAACCATGACCCAGTAGCTGTTCTGGTGATATCGATCGACTGACTTGCCTATCAGGCCTTCGTCGGCAGGTTTAACGACAGATCTAACTACAACACAGAGGTCCGTTGGACCACAGTTTAACTGTAAACTATTTCTCGGGACTAAATCACTCATCTTGGGATGGAACTATAGAACGTATGGTTTCGGATTGCATTTTCACCATGTGGGCAATCTTTATTAGAATCTCGTGAAGGAAAGTATGGTTCAGCTGTTGCACCCTTTAGGTGCCAAGCTGATATGTCACCCGAAAGAAGTATGAGGGCTGAGATACTGTCGGGTTGCCCAAGCCTATACAGGAGCAGTCCAGATGCTGAGGTCAGGTTCGAACCACGTACCTTCCGGTCGGTAGCCACTGAGCCACCCCGTGCTCAGCAAAGCAGAGTGTAAAAGCAAGAAACAGGTCTTTCTTCCCAAACCTTGCTCATAACAACAGATGCTATTTTTCTTAGGCGACGTCAATTGGGTCGCCATATCTCTAGATCTAGTACAATTCACCTTGTTTTCGGCAAGAAAATACACTGCGATATCTGGAATATAGTACCAACCAAACATGGAGCGGGCTTTGTGTGGAATGTTCAATCATCGGCTTCACCAACCTTGAGACATTAGCACTGAATTCGCATTGATACTGACTATCATAAGCAAGAGATTCCGGTGTAACTTAGCTGAGTCTCAAGTTACTACCAAATCAGTTTCCAAATGATCGTACTTCGCGAACTGTGTACAAGCTGGGTTCCAGTGGAAAATAAGGCTGGCGGGAACTCGAGGACTGTGCCCACCCAACGAATTCCTAGAAGAATGAAATATTTAGTGGCCTGTCAAAGAGCTTTCAGCAAAAGAAACAGGTCTACTTGTGTTTTGGTCAAGTCTTTAGTAAGCCCCTCTCCCTATGACTTTTGGGGAAGTGTAAAAAACTGCTTAAATAACTTAGATTTGCTGTTGAAGATGTCTCCACGTAATGCACATGAAATTCGCTGTCAGCCCAGTAATCTGATCTCACTTGAATAGAAATGCTGGCCTTTCTCAACTAATATATAGAAGATTGATTTATTACCCTGTGTTCTGAGTAACAGAAAATGATTTTTCTTGGCTGAATTTAAAGAAATTCCGTCGGTTCGATTGTCCTGAACTTGATGCGGCGACTTATAATCCAAGTAGACAGACGTTTGTCCAACCACTTCCGTTAGTTACTTCTTTCCAATGTCTATGTTTGTCAGTGTCGTACTCAGTTTGTCATCAACATTGCCATCAAAATCAACACCACAGGCAACCTCCCAAGTCTAAAACCGTCATTCCCAAGCAACCCAGCGGTCAAAATCCTATCTGACAGACGGAGGTATTTGGCTGATGACAATTCTGGGACACCTGTATAGAACTGCTGATCGCCGTCACCGTTAGCCGGCACAAAAGGGGAACTGAAATCAGAACGGTTTTCTGAAAATTTATAACAAATCAGAACAAGTTAAGGTGCAAGCCACTTCGTATACATTACAGCACTGTGGCGGGTGGCAAGCATTGGTGAAGTATCAGGTATCGTCTAAAGACGTTTTTCACGGAGGACTTTGCTGAATCCCGAACCTTCCAGTGACCTAAGAATTCCTAATCAAAATGCGGTTCATTAAGTTAATGCGGTGCAAGCGGTTGCTAGCATTTGATTAAAAATCACAGAGTCAGCCTGGAAGACAAGAGACTGCTGACTAGGTGAGCATGGTGAATTTGATTTGATATCTGACTTGCTCCAACTAGTTGTTAACTTAGAGGCATTTAGGAGTGATGACTTGCTTTCAGGAAGATGGTGGTAGCGCAGGTTGCATGAATCATTTATCCTTGACCTTCCAGGGTAAAGAGCAAACTATGTCCGAATTTCATTTTTGAAACATGAGTACAAAACCTTCAAGGTAATTCTTACAAGCATAGGACATGTTGTTAAACCGCACACATTGTTCGCGCTCGGTTGTTGAAAATACCATGAACCTCACCAAAACCATATAGGTGAATTGGATGTCCAATTGAATGCAACCAACGAAGACTCCCTACTGTCACGCCAACAGAGGCCACAAAGTGCGACCCAAAGATCAAGGTCAGAACTCACCGCTATGTGCACCACTTTCGAGTACAAATTCACATGGCCGTCTACCCTGGATGTTCTATCGTTATCTGAGCGCTTTCTGTATCAGACAAATGTTTTCTGGTCAACTGGAGTCAAGCCACAAATTCAGTTTGATATATAGGTACAAACAGGCCAACTATTTCTGGTGTTTCGATATTGCTGAATGAAACCGAAGTTGTGCAATGAACCTTGCGATCTGCGAATGAATGCGTAATTTTCTGAAGATCTTCTGTTATTCTTCTTTTGCAAATGACGTATGTTGAATAAGAACAGACACATTTTCTTTGTTCAAGCGATGCTAAACCCCAAACGTTAGTCATCCCTACTCGTACCTTATGTCCTACTTTTATGTTTACTGAAGCCTCTGACGCCTTTAGTTTAATTGGCCTTAAGGCACTCCGGTCATTCGTTTTCATTTTTTACATAACCTCGACTGCCTCATGTGTTTGAATCACTTTTGCCTAAGCAATTCGTGTGATTACAGGCCACAATGATTACCATTTGCAGCCGAACAATTAGAGTCTGGTCTTGTATATTTCTGCATATGAATGTACTGCACTAATGTTAACGTAACTAGCCCAGCTCTGACTTTCTTATTTCTACACTGAGGTTCTGGTACAACGCGTATGTTGATGGTGCCAACTGGGTTCTAACAAATGACCTAGCAAGTTAACACCCATATTTTATTATCGATTACATAATCAGTCCAAACTCTGTGTGGAAGAACGGTACAATCACACGATGGGCAATTTGGAAAATTATCTTCCGAAACCGGAACCTACCAAGCCATTACACTCCTCACCCTTTTTGCTTGCATCAGTTTGGAACGTACCCACAATTTCCCATAATTCTTCACCTTAAAAAGGGAGCCAGTGTACACTTACCACAGTTGCGATATTTTTCATACACGGGCCCGAATTATGCCGACGAATTGGGATGAAATATGGCGTAGACGAATAACAAGATTGTGCATTACATTGGAAAAATCAATGGGCTATGAAGAATGTACATGCGTTTCCACAAAATGAGGATGATTCAGGTATGCAACGTGTGTATTCGCTTGCGTTTGGATTCATTCTAAGATAAAAACCCGCATCATCTTGGTAATTACTCTACCCCTAATAGATTTCAGGTACCCGATGCGATTAGCCAAACCTGTTTCATGATTCCTGTGGCTGGTCGACTTAAATCCCGGAATGTCTCATAGAAGAAAATTTTCACATTATATGAAAAACGGAACCTAGAAACAAAGTATGGTAACTTCTCAGTGTTCTCATTTAGCATCGGCTAAAACATTCTTGGTTTTGAAGCCCCCTGAAGTCTTATTTAACAGGTTGCGTAAAACGCTCAGCAAACATTTCTCGATGTTCTTGGACGTGATTATTCCAACTCGCAAAAGTATTTCTTGCAAACATGTTAAATTTCGAGGTACGCATGTTAAAGGTGTGTCTTATCACTAAAAGCTGAGCTAAAGGAAACTTTTTAAACCCAAGTTGTTTATCTTGGCGGGTGTAGAAATCGTTCATGTGACTCGGCGTTTACCGGGATATTTGGTTGTACACCATACTTAAGGCATGATTATTATCGGTATCCTTATTAAGATCTAGTGGGAAAAAATATTTTCACAGTGTTCACCCAGGTTATTCAAAGCATGCACGAACGAAGTGTATCGTTCGAGTTTCCTGTTACCATTGCTCAGTAGGAGGTTCAAGAAATGGTTAAAACACAAACCTTGCTAACAGGAAAGTGGCCAACAATCTGGCACACACTTCTGTCCACAATATTTCGTGCTCCAGTTCTAATAATAATTTGTTCAGGCAACTGGTCATTGAAGAGTTTTAGATATCCCCCTAACCTAACAATGCAGGTCCAGTAACAGGTGGAAAATCAGGTCCACGCATTTCTAGCCTCATTCACTTGGTCGTTCACCGTTCAAACAAATAGAAAGACGCTGACCAGCTGAGGGGGGAGCAAACAAAGGCGACCTCATTCCAGAGTATTAGGCAGCCGTGCAATAGCATTTGTTCTCCGGTCCGCTATATCTGTGACCAAAGTGTAGCAAGTTGCCAGGGTCGAGAATCAGGAGAAATCTGATCCAAAATGGAACCTACCGTCAACATGTGCAAAGTATATTCATAAGTCAAATTAGGATCCAGGGTATCGACAAGTATCACATCTGAGGCAACTTCAGCATCTTCGACAATAAGAGCTGGTCCTTCGTCTTTGGGCTTTAGTTTTTCTTCCGGTGTTTGACTTTTCACTTCCGCACTGGGTATCACAGCCACAATCGAGTCAAAAGCAGAATCTAAAAGAAGCAACAGGGAGAAATACCAAAGCAATTTATGAACCGTTTGTGTAAAATGCTCAGTAGTGTTTTTTATCCAACGGAAGTCTTCCCATGAAAATTTACTTTAAGAAAGTGAGTAATGCTAAGGTGTGTAACAAATTGTATGATTATATGTATAAAAACTACGATGAGGATTTCGTCATGCCCGTATATGTTGCTGATAACATATATCTAGTGTGTTTGGTACCTCCACACTCTTAGATCAGTAGAGCTTCCTGAAAAAATACAATTCGACCTGAAAGGATTTTTGCAGATGCTCACCAGCCAGACGAAGAGACTTGAAACAAGGCGAAACTAACGCTTGCAGGCGGCCGTAAAAAGCGTCTTTCTATTTACTCAGTGAGTGACACGGAGGTACTAAGCGTGCATTGATTGACAGAAAAGTACACTCGGTTAAAATGTTTCAAGAAGCTGATGAGCCTTTACTTCAATCCGAATGAAGAAAAGTTTATCTCATGTTCATAGTAAACGTTGTACGCGTAGCCTTCAAGCCGATCATCGACATACACAGCTTAGGTATATTTTTCCACATTGTGTTGATGCCATCATACAATAATCGATCGCACGAGAAACGCCGAACTCTGGTCTCCCTCTGCGCACTAGTTCTTTAGGAGAACATAAAAAACAATTGGCTTCGAGGCACTAAATCTTCTGGAAAACAAGCGGATAATGAGTTGAAATTGTATCCGGTATCTCACCTGCCAATTACACTCATCTTAAACACTATACCCCTGTTCAGGATTACATTTTGTCCACATGTGACCGTGGAAAAGTTCGAAACACACAACGTGGGGTCAAATAATCCTACCGGGATATGGTTTGCTCCTCATACTTCCTTAAAATGGGTTAGCTGAAATCAATATATTAAAGTCAAATATTGGGCAGATGTAGGTAATTAGGATGGTTCCATTCTGGTTTTTAAAAATCGATAGTTTAAGTAGCTCAGCATCATGTGCCGTCATGTCACAGTGGTATGTTCCGAAAAGTGAACGCGGAAACTAACTTGTCTGTCTCTGCGCAGTTTCTAGAGCTCGAAATAGATTATTAAAAACCAGTTTTGTTTGTTATTTGTTATTAATACACGTGGGCAAAGCAGGATCCACGGAACTACTGAACATAGTCCAGGAAAAGTCAGGAACTATTCTCTTAGCTCTGAAGTGCCGACGCAACCAAGCTGAAGTGAAATGACCATGACTAGTTCGACCATCGTGGACGTAAATTGTCCAAATGATAGATATGCGGTTCACACAGTATTTATATTCCGTAAAGTTAAAATTCCACAGGCAATACTTTTAATGATGAAGTGCGAAATTCGATCTCCTAGCTCCCAAATTCTGTATATAAAGTAGCCTACTTGAGGGAAATACGACTCCAAATCGGTCATCTACGAGAAGGATATTTTCGCTTGATATAAAATGGCGACACAATAGTGGGAAATGGAGACCCATTGGCTGTGATGATAGAAAACAAGTGGTATTCCGCACACATTAAATAAAACGGGGTACCAGATACTCCACTCCCAAATAAGTTTTCAACCATTTTAGAGCGCAACCATGCAACACCATCTAAAATATGCAGCTGCTCATCACAGGACGAGGAAACACTACGAAGAATGGGAATTGGAAGAAACCTCATTGCTGGACCTCATTGCGGTGGGTAATTTCAACCGTCGTTCATTACTTTCCTGATTCCAGTTCTTGCAAGCGGGGGAAGTACCGTCTGTTGGCGTGGTTTAAATATCCAACAGTTCTGAAAGACTTCCTCATTATCATTCTATTGACAGGTTATATTGAAGATCGGTGAGCTCATTGAGATGCGGAGTGAACGTAAATAAATAGTATCCGGCAACTGAATTGACATACGGTATTAATCAACTGTATATACGATTTTCAGTATTAAATATCCTAATAATTCTTGAGGCAAAGCCAGAAATATCGGGACTTTTATGATCATATTTTGTCCCATGAAAATGAGACGTGGAAAATCGAGTGGAGTGCCATCAGCGAACGGGAGAACGTGATACAAATGTCCTGGATAAAAGAGCGAGATGTACCAACCGTAGAATATGATCAAAACTTGAAAATATAGCACAAAGTTCACGGCATAGCCAAGCGGAAAAGTACGGTGAGATTGAGAAAAGGTAACCATAGTAATTATGTTGGTTGTTTCTGGTAAAATATTTAGATAGTAATTTACAAGTCGTCGGAATGTGGAACCACGGTCTCAAAAATCGAAAATCTGATCCACAGTCATGAGATTTAAACGTATGGGTTTTGAAACACATTCAGTTGGAGAAGGACATCACAAACGAGACATTCAGCTTGGTTCCAGGTGAGTCTCCCGTCGAAAACAAATTGGCATGCGGATGAGTGCAGTTGTCGAATTTCGTGTAATTTGGGTTCAAGCAGAACATGATGTTGACGGAAACTCGGGGATGGGGCCCACCTGGTGGGCTCCTAGAGTGGCGAAACCGGTCGTGGGCTGTCGAAGGTTTTTCAGCACTCTTCTGTGTAGTTTATTACGTCTAAACATCCTACTTAATTTGAGACACATTGCTACATAGTACGCTTCTGTTTTCACAAGACATATGACTTATTCTTGAAGAAAAGGTACCAGCTTGAAAAAAGACGAACTTTTTCTGTCTCATGTGGTTTTTATTAGAAGCTCAACATTACACGGGTAATTAACTATAATGTGTAATTCGATTCTTATCATAGGTGGGAGGTATCGCTAACCATGAGCGGTCAGTTATACGGTAACTCGCCGTGAGACCATCTACACTGCAGAAACATTTGCCGCTGAAAAAAGAGTGCTGCCAAAACACGAAATCGCGCAGACACTTCCCGCCCCCGAGGATATGTAATTTACGGCTAGGGTTTTAAAGGTAGGAGCGATCTCTCCCAACCCTGAGCAGCAACACCGTAGTAGTTTTCTAGCGATCACCACTATGGACGCTGACAGGCTTATTGGCTAACAAAAGTTTATAACATGCATTTCAAATGGAACAATTTTAAGTGAAATGTTGCACTGATTTTGTTGAATCTCGTCACAACACCGTGAACATTAGTTTTGAGTGCAAACGAGACAAAACGTGATTGTCCGTCTATAAATTAGTCACAATGAGAGGAATAAGGAACCTTGAAGAAGGCAAACTAGTAGACAAAATGTTGGTGTTTGAGCGAATCATGTGATAAACTGGGACCCCCAAGTACCTCACTAATAAAAGACTTCCTACAGAATATTTTTAAACAAGTAAGTGCCCTGTGTTCAAGACCTATCCATACCCAATATTCTGATCTCAAAGTCAAGAGCAACTAGCTCGGTTTATGATGAGTTACTTTTGAGGCATGATTCTTATGCGTGTAGGAAACTTCGACCCATTATGCTTGTCGTTTGGTATGACGTGTACGTTGAAGTATATTACCTTAAAAATAGCAGGAGACATCAAAAAGCCTGCAGCGAAGATATATACGAACAACTGTATGCTACAAAAAAATGGAAATACTTACATAGTGAATTGTCCAAGACAAACTGACCAGGCTGCAGATGTCGAAAATGTCCAAATGCATGTAAGCGACAGCCCCGCCTAACTGTCTAATCGATGGGTAACTTCAAGTTTGTTCAAAATACCATAGACAAATTGAAGTCTACCTGCTTCCTTTCCCCACAAGGACCTATGAAACCCATGAAATCCAAAAGCATTATTTTTGGTTGCCTGCTAAATACGGATTGCCAAAAATGTTGTAGGAATTCGGCAGTATTCTTACCAAATGAGTGCATAACTGGCAATTCGTCCGGATCCTTTTCTATTTTTCTCACTCATCAAATCCATCAAAATTCGCTTTGGTGACCGGAAATATTAAAACGGACGCAGTTTATGAAGCGGTGACTGCAGCTCTCGGATACATGAATGTATTATTTGGACGATCAGGGCTATATATATTTGGTTGTGTAAATCTCCCCCACAAATCATATCTAGAATGACTCAACGGGAACCGGTCAAAATAAGTAAATAGCAAGATGAGACATGCCAAGCTCCGGCAAAGAGTACCCGAAGCGTTGCATATATTCTTAAGTATAAACAGACTTGACATCTGTGTCTCCACGTGTTGGTCCTGTATGAGAATACTATCCGAACAACTCTTAAAATTACCAATACATGGAAAACGTACAGGGAAGTCATTTTATCTTTGAATTTTGTGACAGCTTAAACAGGAAAAACGTATAATGAGTGTTAAAACGGGCCTTAGTGACCATCGTTGAATCTCAACAAATGGACATAAAAGAGCGCGCAGGAGTAGAGTGACCTTGGTGTGCTAAAACTGACGACTGATCGATGAAGTCGTTAATTATCAAAAGCACAACTAAAAAAAACGTTGCACCATAATTTAACCTTTCAGCTAGTTGCAAATATTAATTAGTTGGCGAGTATTCACGTATATCGTCGACCTACATCAATGATCCGACAGTTACAAGCAGAAGTAACGCGCTATATTTCAGGAATTCAGTCAATTGTACGTCTCTCCAATGACCGTCGCTTTCTGAATACGAATATCAACAGCCAGTATGCTCCAGAATTTAAGGTTCATTTGTAACTCTAATTAAGAGTCAGGCAGATTGCATGTCATCAGGTACAACATTCACGTTGGACGGCAAGCAACCCTACCTTGTGAACTTCTTGAAGGATAACACACTAGCTAGAAACTGGTGGTTTAGTTTTGGCGAGGGGTTGTAAACTCGTGATGAAAAGCATGGTAGGTTCTGCTAGTTGGGTAACGGAAGGCTTGTAAAATCCTGTCAGAAAGATAGAGAGTTTGAATTTATTAAAATAAACAGAGTTTTTAATATCCTATGTATTTTACAACAAAAATCAAATACATTCGGCATGTCTGTATCAGTAGTTGTTGTGCTAGTATATATGAGGATTGACTTTACGTATGAGTGTGAGTAATTAATTAGAAGACTGGCCACTAAATAACGTGGGCGAACTTGGTTGATGGTCTCTGCTAATTAGGAAAAATTACCCAGGCACCACCAACCATCGTCTGGCTGTGCTTGTGGGCTGTGCAGATTGCCCTTTACTGATTTAATTGTTGAGCGCACACACTTTACCAGTAGCATCCTTAAAATTACAGTGAACATTGAACGCTCACTATCAGTCTCGCATAATCGGCTTGGAAGTAATTTGTTTCGCAGGAAGTAACTATTGGAATTGATTTTATCATGATGGAACTTTGTGCAGAGTTGGTGATACCAACTCTATACGGGTTTGCATGATGCCTATCTAACATCGTTGGATTTCAAACGAGCACAACTTCAGAAATAAATTACTTTTTGCTGCCAGTTGTACAGAAGGAATTTAGGTATGGTCAATTTAATAAAATTTCATCACATTCAAAATTTTTCGCGAAGTGTACTCCGGGGTTTTCCATGGTTATTCCTTATTTCATTGACTGCCTAGATTGTAGCAAGGGTAATAGCCTTAAGGATCACTGTATCATCCTGCTCTTGTCACAAGCCTCCATCAGACCTACAGACCCGTTGGTCAGAATGCAGGAGACTTCTACATGAAATCCCTGGCTAGAAATCTTAATGTTTCATGTACGCATTGGTGGCATAACATGGAACCAAATTAGCAACAACAGATAAGGCGAATTTTCCTAGTTGTACGGAGAAAGCCGATAGATTACTGAAATTTTTAGAATGAAATGGACCATTTGATTTAGCTACCTTTGAAAAACGTTGTTTGGTTCGTATAATGAATGGAATGTGGGCTAAAGGAGAATGTTTTGGCCAACATCTTGAATGCAACTGAGCACGCCGAAGGCCAATATTTCGTGACTTTTCGTCGAGGAGTTCATGCGAACGTTTTCTGTTAGGAAATTACCTTTCAAGAACATCGACATGACACATTCAGAATGTGTTTAGTCCTCTAGAGAAGAGGCACTAGAGGAATTCTAAGTGGATTTAGCAGGACTGGCTGAGCGCTTCACTACGCGTATGATGTGTGCTTAGGTGCGTACTTTAGTTGAACTGCTAAATTTGTCGGAAAAGTAAAATAAATTCAAAGATAGATATAAGTTCAGCGGTTCTTGCGGATAACCCCCTCACAATGGGCGTCTTACCTTTCTATCATTGTTTTCAAGTACACTCCTACTGCGTTTCCACAATAATCCTGAAAGAGCCCGATAAATCCTGACAGGAATATGGATTTAGTCACATGCTTCTAGCATGGGATTAACTAAGGATTCACATAACTCTCTAGGTAGTTTTTTGAGGTATTTTAAGTTCATTTCATGTTTTCAACCGGTATTCGTTTAAAGGAGTACTATTTTCTTGAACTCATGGCATTCGACTACCAGCGGTGCAAGATGAGATGAACGTGATAGAGATGATAATTTGGATAATCGTTGTTTCAGGAATCAGAATTAAATATCGGATTCGATATCATCACCGGCTTGATAAAGTCGCTTCTCGAAAGCTATACTAGTTGATAGTCAACTTTATCTCCGAAGCTTCTTTCTCTTAGTCCAAACGTGTTGCTATGACCGACAGCCGTCGTTGATTTTTCAAGCTTGTTTTTTTGTAGGACGGGCCAGTCAACCTTCGGTACAATTGGCGCATATGGCACGACGGAGAGTCACGGGATATGCGACATGCACTACCAAGCCATGAAAGTCAAATAGCCCGAAAGTAAGCCACTAACTTATGGTCCAAAGATACGCTTTCAGGTTGACGTTCCCAGGACAAAAAAGTGCACTGTTTAGAAAGTGGTGCCGAACGATACTGGGGATACTCAATTTGGCCGCCAAGGGAATAATCACGTTTAACTTCACTTGCTGAACGGATAAAATGAAGCTAAAAAGCAAGTCAACAAAAAGACATTTAAAACATGACAAATTTAGTATTGGCGATTAAAGTACGAATTTGCTATAGACCACTACAGATCAACTAGTTTACTCACCGACAGAATCGGACAAGATCATCACTCCAGCGGGTGCTCCATCTGATTTGTTAAAATGTGCGCTAACCTTAGCCTTGTTGAGGCGCTGTGGCAAAAAGGAAACGGTAAAATTCAACGTCAGATAGTTAGCTAGATGACGGTCTGAAAGTTACACGATCACACCAGGTAGTTGACCCTCGTTTACAATGAAAAACACGACACCAGTAAATTACAAACCAAACAGCATTCGAACAAATGAAGTGGTGGTGATAAGCCATTGCCACCGGAGCTTTGCCTTCTCATCTTCTACATGAAGTGACCAGTGCTTCCGTAAAACATTTGAACAAGAAATCAGCCGGATAAAGTTTTCCCAGTATGGCCATGACTCCAAACAAATGTCCGGACGTGGGTTTTATCCCAAACAATGAGAACCTCCATATCCCGCTATTTCGATCATAAATCATCAAAACATATTTGGGAAAGAGGTGCTGAGGTGAAAAATGTCACGTACAAACAAAACCGTCCAAAATTCATGGACGGATTTCTCCTAGCTCGTCCCTCCGGCTGACCTGAGTTAAAAAGAAAATACGCTTCTAGTTTGGGGTTCGACCACTTCATAGCCGTCGTCTGTTTAACCGCTTCAGCTAAGGGTGCCGCTAATTGATAATGCAGTAGACCATTTTCTACGTTCCCAAACAGAATTCTTCCCACGCATGATACATCTCAGTAAACCATATCCCACGCGAATTGGTGATGGCTACTTGCGCCTTTCCTGTAACTTGAAAATGTCAAATGACATTGCCTGATTTCCAGTTACCGAACAATAGGACTCCTTTTATCTAGCAGTGATGTGTAGAGACAAACACTTCAACCTTCATCTCCAGCTGATAGCAGAGTGAGAAAAAGGGTTTTAAGTGTAAAACTGAAGCTGTAAGTCAATCGCGAGCCAGGTTTTCCGTGTGACGGAATATAGGTTTTCTAAGAGATATTTATTCTGATCATGTGGGTTCGGTGGCTGAAAATCTAAGCGATACACCTGGTTTTTCTGTCAAATCATTCGTTAATTAAGAATTTCGATTTTGAACGACTTCAATATAGGTATTTTTTGTTGATTCAAACGAAAATGCAAGTTACTGGCAATATTTCAACTGTATTTGGCATAATACGGATGGTTAAAAAATGAAAAACTTGAAACAATGGAAGGAACAAGTGAGGTAGATCTATGGCTACAGAGCAGGATGATAGAACGTCATTCACATGCACTGTATAACAGCGACTGTTGCGTTTGAGTTATTGTCTCTGTTACGGCACAAATATACTTTTGTAAAAATGGTCTCTTTCCTCTTATGTCTATGACTGATGGCTTTTTTGCTTTTTCGTTTAAACATTACAAACAAAATGACGTTCACAAGAAGGTTGAACGCCGTTTAGAGGCTTTATTTTTGGATTCATTCAACTGACTTACTAAAAGACATGCAGCATTTTCTAGTGTATACCAAAAAGACGTTGAACAGTTTTACTCATGATTGTCCCAGCATTGGATTGCAGGCCATAAGCCAATGTATTTTGGCGTCAGTTGAATAAAATTACGTTCACAAAAAGAGGAAGTGAGCTCAGTTTTGTAATAAACATGGGTTCAACCTAACGGAAGTAAATAAGCCCTGGAGCGATCGCTAACAGACCTGTGAACGGAAAAAGTGTACAGTAGGGGTGGTGTTGGAGTAGCCTTTTAGTTGCAGCTCAGCGGATGAAGAACATTTGAGTCTGTCGACCGAATATGTATTCCGTGCAACGCGATGACGTAATAAGTAGCATGGCTGACAGAAAAACTGGAATACAGATCCCAGCCTTAATGATATTATCCACGCCGGAGACCAGCGACGGGAAAGACCTTAGTAGATAGGATTCTTCATACTGTTGCGGAGGCTGCTAAATTGTGACTGGGCGTATGACCCTGCTCTTCCAGGACCATGATACGAAGGAAGAGCAGTCATTAAATACTCAAGTCTAAAGTCATCCATTATCTAACAGTTTGTGTTGCAACTATTCACCGAGGGGTGCCACAGCTCAACGTGGGAAGAAATTATTTTTGGGGCTCATTCAGCCCACCTGTGCTTAGGTCATCCAGTTATTGGACAAAACTGCCGACCGTTGCAGTGAGTCTTTTTTCTCACTATCATCCAGGTACCGTTAAGTGTATGCCACCCATTGGTAGAAAGCACCAGAATAGGTAACTCAAGACTCTGTTTGAAGGCCTAGAACATTAGGCGATAAACTGGCGAGCATAGCACCGTAAAGAGAAAAAGAGAACCGAAATCATAAATTCACAAGGTGCTTGTGGAAGGGCCGACAATGACCCGACCCTTTGAGTGAGTTCAAGTGAAAATGACAAGCTCAGCGCTCCACTCGAATTACATCGTCTGGCTACATTTATGCGTTTTGAGGGTATGGGCAGTGTTCCGTCTCACGATTCATATAAATGCACTTTCTATGTAAGAAAGTTCTCCATAAGATTACTTGTCTTTCAGATGCCTTACCAAAGACATACTACCCACATTGATATACATGGTACAAAAAGCACATTGAAGCTCGAAAATGCTACTTTGAAGGATATTAGTAATTGAGGAGTCGGCTAAAACCTGAAACCCCCGAATAAAATGAATATTGCCGTAGGAAGAGGAAAGCTAATAATGTGTATTATATCAGGGACACAGAGAAGAATTTTAATCCTGAAATCTTTCACTTAAGTTTATGCGACTGATAACAAAACTTATACATAATCTCAATGTACAATATACTTGACATGTTGAGGAGGTGCACTTCGTTTCCACCGATTGTTTACCAAACCCTTCAGTCGATTCCAAACTTCTTCCAACTGATTAAAAACACGTATTCGTCCCGTGGACAAATGAACCAGTGTCCTGTCTATTTGGAACAGAGAATTAACTACGGAGTTGGTCAGGCAAAAATAACATTTCGTTAATGAGTTAGGGGTGAAGATTTATTCATGCCATATTTATATTCGGCCATGAGGAACTAAGCAAAGTAATGGGGGATCCCAGCTGCTCTTTACCGAAGTAATAATTCGTTTCAGTCTGTGAGCTGCGCAAGAAACCATCATAAATGGGACATTCAGCTTGGTGCCAGGTGAGTCTCCAGTCAAAACCAACTTGGTATACAAATGAGTGTATTTCGCTAATCCCTTTATGTAGTTTGTTTAATGCGTAACCCCGAATTGGCTTTTAAGGGAATATATGCGTCTACTTATACATTGTGCACAAAATCACCGACATTGGACAACGAACTCCCCACTTTTCCAACAAACATGCGTTACTTACTTTGTTCCCCTCCCCAGGACACAAAACACAAACCTAAGCCTGAACAAAAACCGTCTGGTTAAACAAATAAAGCACAAAGTTTTCTCTCAAAACCAGTGCGTTTCTACTGGGTGGCGGGGTTATACTGGCGAACACGGACAAATCGCTGCCAAAGACATAGGGTGCAAGTGACACTGTCCGTCATTCAAAAACGTCTTTTCCCGTCCAAAATAATGGAAACAGTTAACGAAAGTTCGCTTAAGCTATTTATTTTGATATTTGTACCACTGTAAAGATGAACAGATAATCGCTTAGCTGTAACATCCTTTCTGTGCCTAGCTGCCATGCCACCCGAAGGAAGCACGAGGGCTGGGATACTGCCAGGTTGTCCAAGCCTAGACAGGGGAAGTCGAGTGGTAGAGATCGGGTGCGAAATAGGGACCTTCCGGTCGGTAAATTCGCGCTCTAACTACGGAGCCATCGCGCCCCCTTTGTACCACTGTGAGATTGAGTGCTATATGTACCTGATATTAACGACGCCGTAGTAGTGCTTCTAACCGAATCTGAGGGAAGATGTCTAGAATCTAGTGAAGCACCGATAAAAGGTGTGCAAGAGGATTCTATGATTTTCACATTTCTGGTAGATACAGAGCAATATTGTATTCATAAGGTAGCTTCCTCAGCGGTTTTCCATTTATTTTCAATATGACACAAATCTGTGTTACCGTCTAACCGTGTTTTAAGCAGCAGCCCTAGTGTCAATTCCTCTGAATGCGTCAAAATCCCCAAGCGCAAAAGTGACGACGAACAGCTTGTCCATTTTATCAAAATTTATTAATGACTGGTATTATTCAGTAAGGGCATGTTCTATATGAGATTGTGCAAAGTTCCATGGACTAAATTTACCCAACTGATGTTGACGTTCCTTCGCCTCTCTGCTGAGGTGATAGTGCACTACTCCCAGAACTGCACTCTTCGCCACAAAGCATGTCTTCATCCTCTCGACTCACATGGTCAAATATCATGATAGGAAACCATCTATTACAAGATACCACTTGCGCCAGATTTCTGCTGATAACGGGTGTTTGATAAAGTGTCCAGAAATGTTGGAACTCCCACTTCAGCTATTTCGGTAGTTGTCCGTAACAAGGGAAGTTTATGATCATACGGACACACTCACCAGAAACTTGAATCCCTCTCGGTTCGCTTGTCCCGAATCAATCATCTGTCGTGTATGTGGGGACTTGCGCACGATGGAAGCAATGATATGAAGTATCGACGTGGCCATGTTGATTTTTTTCGTTGGTGGGCTTGAAGGTGTTATACTGGATACCGATTTAATAGGCTCAGGAGCACGAGGATCTGGCAGATGCATCGAACTATCATCTTCAGTAGGTTGAGTGGATGTGTGAACGGTTGAAATGAATGTATCAAGCAGTTGTTTCGCCATTTGGTGTCGCCCCATGCTGCAAAATAAAGCGTGATTAAAATAAATAACAAGCTTTCGCGCATGTAGGATCTCCTACCGGACATGTAGATGGAATCCAGGGGCACTTACTCCGATTGGGAATCCAGTTCCCGCTGAATTTGTTGATCCGTCATCTTTGATGAAAGATTGGTCAAATATTCTGGATCTAAATCGTGCAGAGATTTCGCGTTGTACGCAAGGCGATATAGTGTGCTCCCGAGGTTCTGTGTTCCCGTGAGATTGACACACATAATTAAGTGGAGGAAGAAGATGAGAGTAAAACTATGAGAAAACAAGACGGCAAAAAGAGACAAAAACTGACAGACGATGCTTCCCTAAGATCCAACCGAAAAATATATCCTATACACCTCAGGGTTGATACATGCCATGACGGATGCGACATTACCGCTCAAGGAGGAATTCCAGATGTTGATACTTAATGACGATAGGGACATTCGTGCCGGCGAAAAGAAAAGGCTCTACCAAAGCACTTGGTAATGCAGACAATGGCTGTCTGGTGATCCATTTCTTTGTACGAGCGGGAAAGTTGGAAGACTGAATCCGAATTCAATCCATTTAATTTGGAATTTCGGGTTCGCAAACCACGCTTCAGAACCAGAGGGCAATGATATCCGACAAATAAAAACACCCCATTATTGTAGCTCTAGTTAAAAGGCTTTTAAATGTCAACATTCGGTTGGCCAATGTAAGGCAAATTGAGCAAAAGACGTTAGTAATTAGGGGTAATCGTATTGTTACACTGTCGGTCCGCTTGTGGAAATAAATGAATTTCGGAGATTTTTCGGTTAGGTACCAGGAATGGACAATAACTCTCAGTTCATCCAGAGAACTTTCAATCGCTAGCATATCTAGGGTTTCGTACCATAAGTCATAGCCTGATCCCTTCAGGGCAACATCTTTCGAATGTATGATCAGACAACATTCAGTGGAGACTGTCAGTCTACTTGCTTTGTGCGGCTTTGCTCAAGCCAGTTCCGTTTGTCAAATGATATCAAACCTCCATTGTTGATAAACTGCAACCCCCATATTATAACAAAGTCTTAGAGATTATCTTGCAATCTAATCAAACGTACATTACAGAGCACGGGACTTTCACCCAGAGAAACAGAGTGAAATTACGATGACGTTGCTCTTCTAAAAGCAGCGGTAACAAAACTGTCCTCATTTGACTAAACCCAGGATTGTAGAATCACAAACAGCATTGGAAGATCTCATATTGGTCATCGGCCGACCAAATCGCTTTGATGACAATGTTTACCAGATTATGAGTGTTATATGTGCCCGTCTGTTTGAGGTGGCAAGCCAAGTACTTAACCACAAGCAATTTGTCATTTCCGGTCATTATTAATGAAGAACGTACGAGCAAACTGCATGTTGCCAATTAGTTGAAAGGTTGTGGTGCAAATCTACGCAAATCCTCTTCTAGGCTCATCCAATTGCGTTTTTCTACGCCAACCACACTTGCAATCATCCGGCGCAAACGATTTTAAGACGTAATGGACAAGTTGACGGAATGTACGGTGTTTCCAGAGACCAGTCGGCTAAGTAGCGATTCCAGTTACTTGTAATGCGTTTCTTTCTATTGAACGGTTGTCCTCATACTTAAGGTTGCACCATAAACTGGCTGCATCAAATGCAGCCAGTTTATGGTGCGTATACTGAGTGACCTGATTGAGTAACAAGATATCTATGAGCCCTGTAACTTTGAGCTTTAAACGAAGAAAGCCTTCATACTGGTGAAAACGAGTCGAATAGGTAGGCAACATAAGCAATATATTTTGAACGGAGGTTCGCCATCTTGAAATCGATGGTATTAGCTTGAAAAACTAGTACTATCAATATGAGGCTTTGTAAGCAAGCTAAACGACTAAGTGTATCCACTCGGTGTATCCACATGAAGAAAAATGGTGTGTCAACTAACTTCTACGAAATCATGAAGGGTTGAGCCACTCTCTAACTCCTGTCCTGATATCATTGTTCCAAACCAAGAGAAATGATGCGCGTTTACAGTTTATCACGCGACATGTAAGGTCGGTTCAACGACTCACTAGTTTGAGGAGTTTGGCTACTGCATATAACTCAAGCGTAACCTTGTTTTCCCGTTAATTCTGGTGGGTCTCTCGTGTGTAAAATGACTATATGTGCAACATGTCTGATGACTAGTTTAAACTCCACTACGGCCAAGGATCGTGCACACTGAAGACGAGCACCAGTACGAGACGGTTTGACATACAGGTTCTCACTTCCTTGATCCTGGTGCTATTCGAGTGAATGTGGCTTAAACGAGAACTCAGAACTACGCATAAAAACCATTGAGCTGTAGCACCCTTTCGGTGCCTAACTACCATGCCACCAGAAGGATGCATGAGGGCTGGGTTACTGCCAGGTTGACCAAGCTGAGACAGGGGAAGTCGAGAGGCAGAGGTCGGGTTCGAAACACAGACCTTCCGGTCAGTAAATTTGCGCTCGAACCACTGAGCCATACGCACAAATACGTTCACTGCCGTCAGTCAGGAGACGTGATAACCAACATTGACGTTGACTGCAGTACGCCGTCCTAGTACGACGTGGGAACTGTTCTGCAACATGGCCCTAGAAGTGATGGAGTAGTAAGGCGATTGGAAATTGTCTTACGACTAGAAGAACACTAGAGATTGTACGCCAAGTATAATAAAAGAAGGTAGCTAACGGTGATATTATAAAGGTGTGCGTACTAGGCTGTCGTTCTGAACATCCCGAAACACCGACAAACGTGTGCACCACTGATGAAAACTCGACCCAATATCTAGGATTGCAATGAACACCCACGTGGTCACTTTAGAAAATAAGTTGTTTTGGGGAAAGTGGCTAGACAGAGGGGGAGTGGTGCACCAGATTCATGGGAAAACGAACGTGCAAAAAGAGCTGAATGCACTTCACCCAATGACTGAACAATTTGTTGGAAATGCCTTCAATCGACATGCAACTTTTTTCAAAGAATAAACCACCTTAATATGTTTTCATGGAAATTTTCAATTAGTTAGTCATCTGCTGCTCTCAAACTAAAGAACAGGTAGAAGAATAAATATGTAAAATTGTTAGTTCGTGTGAAATCTTAATCTCAATAGTGGACTAGTATATTTGTGGGCAGGACATACTAAACAAAGTTATGCTCATTTCGTTTTCTGATAACGTCACGATCAAATCAGTTCATGTTTTGTTTCAGTTGAATTGGTTGCAGAACCACATATATAATTAAATCCTGTTATCAGCAACTGCAGATTACGTGCACCGGAAAATCCAAATGTTTTTATTAGTTCACACAGCAAAAAAAGACAGAATAGACGAACAAAGAGGAGTGTGTAATTATAGAAAATGAATAAACGTGCTAGCTTCGCACACCCAATTCACACTAAAAATAATAGAATGCATTTTCCGAGCGAACCCATTCAATTTAGTGCAGTAAAGTAGGGTGTATGTACGGAGTTATGGCACGATGATAAGGGATGCGACAGGAGGCTCTGAGAAGTTTACTGTGCCATTTGTGAGGTTTACACCTATGTTCAGTGAACCTCTACTGCAGTTTCATAGAAAAGAAGTCAGTATATGAATACCACGTGAGAAATGCCGAATAACATCAAAGAGATTTGACGGACACAGGCCTCCGACCTGTAAACGAGCACAAAGAATGAAAAAATTGGCGGAAAGATTATATAGGCAATAATGCCCACCACCGAGTCCAAGCAGGATGATGCTATTCCAAGTCTTATTATTCGGACTTGGCTACGCATCAACCAGGAAAATCAAGTGGCAACAGAAGCTTTACCTGTAATTTGAACTCTATAGTTTGTGTGCTATTAGTTTCGTGAAGCTTTAGGAACTTTTCTGGGTTTATGGAAACGAAAGAAAGACTGGGTTTTATTTAATAACACCATAAACGAGAGATTCAGCTGGGTTCCAGGTGAGTTTCTCGTCAACCAAATTGGTATGTAACTGAGTGTATTTTGCTGAGTTTTATTTCATTTATATGCATGAGCGTACAACTCGGGGAGTCCTGAAAATCTCAACTCCTCTGTTCTGCAAGAAATGAAATATAAGTCACTATTCACCCGTTTGATAGAACAATACCCCTTGGTAGTGCTTCGAAGATACAGCATGACGAATGGAGTGTGCATTATCGGTTGTTCCCGAAAATGTTTTCGGAACGCACGTAATGGTGGGTTTTTGAGTGTGGATTAAGTGAACCCACGATACTATACCAAATATTCCACACGTATATACCATTGGTTTAAGAAAGCGAAATAGCCCAGTCCGTGTGGCATTGGTGAATCAACCGGAATTCCTACATTGTTTCAACTATAAACTGGGACATCTTCAAGTGGGATTCCGCAGTTTACCATTTTTTATCTTCCACAAGTTCACTTATATTGCTTTTTGTATCCACTCGGTTGTAAGCCTCTCTCATCGTACTTGCACAAGTACACTTTAAAAGCGAATCTTTCAAGTCGCTATGGAAGCAAAATTGGGTTGGTCGATATTTGAAGAGTCCTGAAGGACACATACCAAACGTCATCCAGCTAAAAAAGCTGATGAAACGTGTGGTTTCTTCTCTTTTGTCTGTCCAGAGAATGGACCAGTTTGGGCTACCTGAGTGGATGTGAGTTTACAACATTTACCCGATTACAGTCAGGTACAGTTTGACCGCAACCGATAGGTACCCAGCGGTATTCACCCAATTCAATTCAAAACGACCTTCCGCTAAGTATTTAAATGTGAAAATCACTCGACACCTATCGTAACCTGTGTGACTATTTTTTCGTCAAGAATTCGCCGTACTTTTTGACTTGACAGATAACCCGATCCCAATTTGAGAGGTTTTAAAACAGGTAAATCCCAGTATACAACATCAAAGGATGTAATTACTTTTTAGGTCAACTCAAGAATTTATCCAGAAAACATGCAGGCTTCAAAAGGTAATGAGCATTGAGCACAGTCGGTTAGTGTCATTTGAAATTGCACAAATCACCATTAATGAACCAAGCTTTTTGTGGTCATAGCATAACCATAAATGTGACAATGGTCGATTTGACTCAGGTGCGTTGTTTGTCACGCAAGTATATCACCGTAAAACATACTGCAACTCTTACATATTGCAGAAAGCGTCCTCAGAAGGCAACATTCATTGGAAGAGACCCTGGATGCATCATCTCTCAACTCGGAACACAGAACAATCTTGAAGCACATTTCCGTCAGAATCACCCAAAAAAGAGAGATCTATCACCTCCAGTTGTTCGAAGTACAACCAAGGTACAACTAGGTTTCTGACTATTGCCTTCTGAAAACACCGAGGACCTGGGTAGTTGTTTTTGGGTTAATTTGTCCCCTTTTCAGCGAAATGCGTGGCGTTTCACCATCTAGACGGAGTACTCCGCTTATTCTAACTCCATATAGGTTTAATGCACACTTTTTCATTGGACAAACCGCTTGACGATAACCACGAAAGCTTTGGTAATAACAACCAAACATCTTCGCTAAAGGTGTGATCAGATTCAGAGTAGCCAGGTCACACAAAGTGTTCTGTTAAAAAAGGTGATGAAAAGCAGAAACCACTTTTATGCATCAGGTACAGCGTACAATTTATGTTTATCCTAACAATGCCGGCTCTTAAATACACTGTATTTTGGCAAGGGTAACTTTATGAGTCTAAGGTTCGACACCAAATCGAACGTCTGGCCCTTCAGTGGGAAACAATCCAAAAGGTAACAGGGGTGGTTAGTAAGCTGTCAACTCAGTCATGCATGAAGCTCGAAAAGTTGGAGCACACGTTCCATCGAAATGCATATGGAAAAAACTAGAAGAACCAGTATCAGTATGACCGCAAAAAGAAGGGTAGGATAGGCGTGCCGAATGGACACAGATAAGCGACTGATGATGGGGCTCAAAATATATGAAGGAATGGCTAAACAGCAGAAGTACTCAACAGTTAGAAGGCACACACAAGCACCTACATGTAGAAGAGAACGCTATTACATCACGACAATGAAAAATACGCAACCCGTTAGGAATGAATCGATGCGAAGGCACATTAGGTATGAATTAACCCAGGAGAAACAAATGCGATGAGTGTGATCTTTCTCAAGTCACACGGCTCACTTTGTCCAACTGTATAAAAATATGTAGACCAAACAACAGAATAAATTCATTAGGACCACCCAAAGCTCGCAATTACTTGTGAAAAACATGACCTAGTCACAACATATGTGTAAACTAGGGTAATACGAGTGAAGTTGGTTGGCAAGTGTGTTTACATCTACTGTTTGTTGGTTTGCCTTATATATACATAACCGCGGGAAAAGCCGGATAAATGCACGAAAAATACAACTTTGGAGGTGCGATACCTAGTGTGCGGTTTTCCCGGAATGACGGGATATGGTAAAGTCAAAAAAAATTTTGAATTCAAAAAACAACGGATTACGCGGTCCCAAGCAAATCAGGGCCACTCGGAAAGAGGCGAACTATAACATCTTCAAAACTACTACATTCGGCTGAGCAACTACCTTTGAAGTTGTTTTTCATAAGCTATTTGTTCATACGTTGAATCAGTGTCTCCGAAAGAGAAGCGAATAAAGACTCAAGCATCATGATCAAATAATGTGCAGCCTTTCCATCGAGAATTGAAAGTTTTTTCGCCATGAAGAGAGTGTACCTTCGAGAAAGAAACGACATGCAGTTTTTTGTGTCCACAAAAGCTGGACATTTTTTATAAGGAAAAACTATTGCGTAACATAGCCCTGGATTGACCTCTATCGAAATTTTAATAGAAAATAATATTTTCCGTTGTGGTCAACGGCCTTCAGACCACACGCGAGTCTGCAATCGCCTGGCTTGCGCAAGTTAAGTTTTAAGATTCGCCCAATTCACCATTCAGATTGGTGTTTTCGCCAACCAAAAACAAGGTTAATTGTTCGTTTCGGCGTAAATAATCAGGACATACTAAAAGTAGGGTGGGGCGCAGAAACTGATAGCCATCACATCCAATCGATTCAACTTCTATCAGGAAGGGAAAAACAAAAGCCTTAGCATGTCATGAATACCGTTTTCTTCAACCTTCACGGCTGCAGTAGTCTGGTGTTATACGTATTCCGACGTTTGGTTACATAGTCTGAGCCAATCGTCGAACGCACGACGAACGGTGAATTGAACATTTATTGCATGTCACATAAATAAACGTATGGCGGATGGCTGATAGAGCGGGGTAACTAACACTGTGCGCCATATGTGAGTACAGAGAACGGTGTGGGCAGCAGGGCAGATTGTGACCAATTCAAATTTAAATTTTCTTTCAAATCCTCGTGTTAATCATGAGCTGCCGCTTGATGAGTAAAACAGAGGTCGGTCAAACTTTGTCCTTGGCGAAAATGGTCGGGATCTATCCTAACATCATTTTGTTTGTTTTGTCGTGTGGAAAGAAATTTCTTGCTTATAAACGTTGTCAGCCCCAATTCGTCTCGTGATTGAATAAACAATTGCACGTATCCTCCAGGTGAATACTTGAGCTGGGTGGAAATTACAAGAAGACTCCAGACGCTCACCATTTGCAGACTTTGCTGTGCCGTGCTCGATCTTGAGAGTATTCAATGACGATGGGGTCATCTACAATGTATTTGAAAAATTTCTGAGCCTAAACGAATGTGTTGGATGCAAGCAAAACTATGCTAGTATTTGATTCTTTGGAGAACTCATAATAACTAGAGTCACCTCAGTATATTCGTATGATAATCCAGTGGACAGATGGTGGCAAATCATGTGTAGATTTAAACAGGTGAACGATGAAGTGACCCGCCAGGTTCTCCAGTCATCTATGAAATTGAAAAGAGTTTTCTGCGTTTGTGGTAACTGCCTGAAATTTACTCTATTTCCCAGAGTATTTGTGATTTGTCCCCCCGTTTCCAAATTCTGCTTCAATAATGAATTTGTTTACACACTGTGCAAAGGCTGCCATCAAGTGCAACAACGATTGCTGGTCCAGTGTAACATTGATGGTTTTGGGACATTTGTGAAGGCGTCATTAACTCATTAGCTACACAGCCCAGTATATTGAGAGGTTCATACACTAAGTGACATTCCTTGCAGCATAGTTTACTGTATGTCAGCTATCAGACAGTCGAATGGGAACACGCACTGACATTTTGGCAGATTTGTTAAATCCCCAGGTAGTTACATTAAACATGAAATGCTGAATAAAATTATTCCAACTTGTCAACTTTGGACACTTTTGTTCATTAATATAAGGGGAGCTTGGCGATGGTTAACCACACATTGCAGGGGGTGGGGGCCGATATGTAACCAAAGTGATAATGGCTGTTCAATTACAGAAGCGTGCCTAAAGGCAACCTGTCCCATGGTGTGCGATTGGTGACAGCCCAATCTGACAGATTCCGGCGCAACCAGCTTTAAATCCTAATCACACTGTCAATGTGAACACAGAAAAGAATAGGTAAAATCCACATTTCAAAGCCACCCACATAAAACGTTGAGGGCCGGATAACAAGTGACTGATTTGTAATGTGGGAACACCAAGGAAAAGAAGCGTGCAGTGTGATTATGTGGTAGACATAATTTCATGACTCAGCAAAAGTGTATTAACCCTTTGGATGGAACCACTGAATAAGTTCCTAACCGACAAGAACCTTCCATGAATTAACGCTGATTAACCGATGAATGTCGGTTTGTCACAACTACACCTGGGCCTCGTCCCTCATACAAGACGTTACTGTGCGGATTCTTCATCTTGAGCGATGTCCTGATCTCCGGACATGTTCCCCATTCAGTCATGATAAGTCAAGTGTGCTGGTGTAGTGGTAACACGCTTGCCTCCGGAGTTCAAACCCGGGAACTTCCAAGGATACGGACTGCCACTCAGCTCTAATGGGAGAGGAAATTGAGTCCAGTACCTTCATTTATGGTGCGATCACGCAAGAATAATCACGCAAGGACTGGAGGGGGAGTGTCCAAACGAGAGTGACGTGGATCTAAATTCAACAAGTCTCACAACCAGCTATAAATAATCTAAGTTTCTGTCAGTGATGCTCTGAATTCTGCCGTCGTCCTTATGACAACATGTGCAATTCGCGTGATAATGATAATTGCCTCATTTCGAGTCTCTCTTTGACATACTGATCCAGAGTTAACGAGCAATTCGCCTAAATGGATATCTAACCGTTCATGTGGACAGGGTGGTCAATGGGTCAATCACCCATTCAGCATAGAAGCCTGAAGTTAGCAATACTGACTGTCACCTCGGGTATCGTAATCAAAACTGTAGGCCTTTTACTTGGACATTCCAATCACAGCTTATAAAACCACTATCTATTTCCCCCACAACTAAACTAGGAGAAAGTATGAAGGCCCTTTTCCGAGACACATTGTTCCGAATCATCTAGAGAATTAACACGTGCACAGATTTGTTCAAAGGAATTCCAAACTTATGGTTTTCTTGGAGTTAGGATGGAGGTTGATTGTGTTTGCTGCCAGGTACCCCTCACACAGTACATACTATCGTACTGCTTTCAACAGCTGATTGTCAATATTGGCTACGCGTTTTCTATAAAACGCTAAAGCCACAAACACCTGGACCAGGATAGTCTAATCAGCGTTAAGGGAGAAGTAATTACTTGTGGCTTAGTCCCATCGATCTAGGGTGGGGCACAAACTTACTCAGATGATTTATATATGTTCTGTAGCACAATGACGAGTTTGATGGCACGACGAAAGTGTACAAAGAAGTATTTCCGCGTTCTAATGTGGCCCTGGATTCGCCTCAATATTTGTCGGCACACCAGTCCGATACAGCCACTTTCTCAAGGACAATGAGCCAAGATGCTTGGCCAAATGTCCTTTTGAAGTGCGGATTCTTCCGATTTCTTGAATGGGCCTGCTCCAGCCTGTGGCCTCCGGAAATGACGGGGACAGACGCCAACCTGGCTACACAAGCAGTTTTCAATCGCTGGGTTCCCCCACCACCTGCACTGACTTTTTCTGCCGGTAAAGTGGTTAGTATGGGAACATCTCATCCTACCCATCGAGTCTTGTTGGGCTGATTTCCTCACGTGTGAAAGGGTGCGAGAATATAGGCCGACCTAGGTTTATTTATGGTCTGCATGAGGAGATGCTAGTAGGTGCAAACGAGTCACCGGTCGATGAAATGAGTGCTTTCGGAACATCGAAGCATGGCGCGGAACTTGGTGCATTAGCAGAAAGAGCATAGTCCAAGAAACAGAGAACACAGTGGGGTGCTATGTCAAGCCGGAGTTCCCAAAAAATTGAGTGCACAGGAAAATTAGCATGTGCTCGTAAGATAACGCTGCGTAATGAATTGAAGGATTGTAAGAGTGTGTTCAAGTATAGTCTGCGCTTTGCATCAAATCGAGTTATGAACATAAGGAATAAACTGTTATTTTGCTGATACTGAGTCAAGATCACTTCAGTGATAGGGTTTACTCTGTTGCTGTTCCCCGAAAACACTGTCCATATTAGGCACCAGCGATTCTTTGCTTACCGACTTTCATGTCTAAAGATGTAGGTGATGTAGGTGCTGTAGAAAAATACGACTGAAAATTCATCCGCTATCTCAGCTATGAAAAACAGCGCATATTTTTATTTTCGGTTTTGGCAACTATGCTCGTATGGCTCATTTTGAAAACTTTTCATAACCAGTGTGCCGCGCTAATTCTGAGTAAATACAAGTACCCGGTGTGGAAAGAATTCACTCCTGCCTCACCTTTAACTGCACAAGCCAAGAGGCGATCGTGGCGAATACGCCAAGTTCACCAACTTAATAGCCTTCAGTGAGATTTCAATATACTTGTTCCCGCTTGAAGCTAAATTTCAACTCTCAACCCGGTTTTCTTCTGCAGCTGCCTTCTTTCGTGGATATCAGAAGGTTACTCTAACCAGCGGGCGATTAGTATACTGTACGGACTCCAGTGGTGTCCTGCTCTCTGATTCGCTTTTTTTCTTATTCATTATTGTTCTGACAAATAAATGACTGTTTTCAACAACGGAGAAACGCAAATTCTGTGCGATGACCAGGACCATTATGGTTGTTTGCTTCAACGAACGTGCCTTTAGAAAGAACAAACTTCGGACGACAAATGCTTAGTATCGATACCCATGAAGACTAGCCGCACAGAATAATCCGTAGTAGTGTCTACACTATGCAAATTCGGTGTGGACACGTGCCGAGTTAAGCATACCTGCACCAATGCGATGCTAACCACTCCTTAACGGTGTCCACTGTGAACACAATCGACAATACAATTGCTGTTCGGCCGACGTGTGCACGCTGACAACTATCATTAGAGCTGCAGGTCAGCTAGACAACTTTAGCGTGAACTTTAGGCAAAAATACAAACAGATTAACTTGGTGCCAAGTGTTGTCAATGCTTACAACACCAAAGAGCAAACTGGCATAGCGAGGGCCTGAATAGTAAGGTGTTGTCCGATAGGGAGGGGATGATACAGTGCGCACCCCCAACGTGATGAAAAATAAGTCCACGATTGCCTAGTATTTGGCTGAGGAATTCCAAAAAAGCATTACCAATTTGTAGATTACGTTTCATAGGGTAATGTGACGATTACTAAGACGGTTAAACAAATTGAAATTGCTACTGATTGGGTACAGTGAAGAAATGATGTTCACTTGAAGAGACTTCAGTACTCGCATGCTGTAGATTCTTTTCTTCTATTCTTATTTGGCCCAGTCGCGCCCTCAATGGCGCTCGTACATCCAAGCTATTGCCTACAATGTATAGCTCCCTTCCCAATCCTCCCGCTTGGCAGTCCACTGACTGTACTGTATTTATGCACCAATTTATCAGCTCCCGCCTCCAATGCGCAGTTACATACCCCACCTCCCCAAATCATCGATGAACGAAACTGTGGCAGCTACAACCACTGTACGACAAGTACGCGGTTCTTACAGCTGACAATGATGATGATGATGATTCTTATTTGTACAACTTCATTCCCCGTTTTTTTGTCTATACCGCATTTGCTGATAAATCCCCATTTGAATAATTTGACTTTTGGAGGTTTGCGCGTAACTCAACGTGGCCCAACTGGTTGCTGGAAAGAAACGATAGTAGTAAAAGTCCGGGATCCACAGGACAGCTCAAATTTGAGTACTATTGACTGATTCCAGTAATCAGTTGGGCCACGTTGAGTTACGCGCAAGATCCTAAAAGTCAAACTGTTCAAATAAAGGTTTAGCAACAAATGCGGTACTATGAATAAAATAATAAAATAATAAAATTTTACAAACATCTAATTGTGGGATTACACCGGCTTCTGTACAACAGTTTAGGAACTGATAATTCCAAACGGGGTCCCAATGTTCACACCGACTCAAGGCAAGATAGCGAAACCCACGAGTTCATTTAAACAAGGCTTACGATGACAAGGTCAAAGAGCGGTTTACGTTCAGGTAAAAACAAAGAAGGCGATATGGGCACGAAACGGGGATGACAAAATTGGGAATGACGTTGTACACAATAAGAATAGAAGAAAAGAATCAACACATGCCAGGACGCAATCCGCACTGCTCCCTGTAGCTCCAAATTGCCTAACTGTCCGCATAACGAATTAAATCAATCGTTCCAATTACAATCACAAAGTGACAGTCGAAATGATGGGGCTCGCGAAGAAAAGATGACGTGATCTATACGATTATCAACGATTCCACTCTGGACAAACAAAGTAGTGGTGTTGATCAGCAGGCGACAGGCCCATTACACATTGAAACAACAATATGCGGGAAAGTTACTTGGAGGTATTAGCCATCCGATTTTGGTAATTCGCTCAGCTCACAAGCTGGGAATGGTCCAAATGGCAGGTTAGACTGGTGGAACCTCAGTCCAAGTATTAATCTGCTCAACAACCCATGAGTCATATCAGAATACCGACTGCGCACACATGAAATATTCCCACAGGAATTTGTCCTTTTCAGGGTTTCCAGGCAAGTCTTAAAAATATTACCGTTGAAAACAGTTAGCTTGTTTTCCGATATGACCTTTCGTTCCTGATAAAAAAACTGCAGTCATCTACGCCATGTAACATCGGTGAAAAATGGCAGAGGGTCTTGTAAATTTGTTGCGGTGTGTGTCATAGTCAGAATATCGGTTACTGACAGAAAAATGCTTAGATGTTTTTTAGTTATTAAACACAAATAGTGGCAACTTTGTGAAGTAGTTACCATCAGGAGAGTCACTTTAATTAGTAGCTGCTGTACGATGGCAGAGTGACGTTATCCGGCTTCTCCAGATGATCTTTGTAAATAATTGATTTCGTATACGGTGGGAAGAAGATCCTCAACACGTAAGCTGTTACAGTGGGATTACCCAAGTGTATTATGTGCATCCGAATATTGTTTCAGAAAGAGCGTGCATATTGCATCTAATTAAATTCATTATGAACTTCGCTTCCCTCTAATACTCCGGTACGTTTTCTGGTACAAAACCACGTTTATTGGTGACGTTTACTGCAAACATCAGCCTTAACTCGTGTTACGCGAACGCCAATTAGTAGACAGTGCAAAGGTTTTAGAAATAAATCATCGCAACACGACAGCTGTTGGACGATTTTAAGCAGACATCACATGTCTATGTTCAACGGATTCCATCAAGTCCCATTACTTTAATAGTTTGAGACAGAATTTCAGCTGAGGTAGATTTCTTGTAGAAACCATGCGTTTAATTCGACATCTCACGAAGAGGCAACGAAGTTGAGACAACTCTAAGGCGGTTCTCAGTCTTCCAGCACGAACTGCAGATTTTATATCCGAATATATTACTGGTACTATTATAACATGCAACCTTCTAATTAAGAAAACCACGCAGTTAACGGGCTTCTATCAAAGTCCGCACCTACACACTCCGTCAGCACCAGATGACGTGATATGAACCACATTCCTGGTGTTATATCCTTTGTAAGTAAAAGGCAACCAATGATTAGCTATCCGTACCTCATTGGAGATATTTACCTCCCGTCTGCACGTCCGAATCTCATAGGAGATTTTTGAGATGTACCCGCCACGGAGTACATAATAGGGAAGAACCACATGTACATCGTAGGTTGGTCTTTTGGATCCACAATTCACACAGAGACAGCTACTTTGATTTCATACCGGGATATATCCGAAACAAAACCTGTTAATCTGCGTAGAGTTTCAGAATGCTTTAACCTTGGAGACCCAAGAAACACGCAAGGAACACAATGGCGAAACAATACAAATTAACTTTATTTCTCTACCGCGCCCAGCGTACGTGGTTCTAAGATTCCCCTACCTAGAAGCCTTAAAGACAGCTTCCTCTGATTCAGCTATTACTCTTCTATCTTGGCTGAACTGGGTAACTTGCGCTTTCCAGTGAAGGACGTATACGAGCAGCCGCGAGCATATCCAATCTGAATAAAGTTGGATTGGGGGCAGTCTAGCGTTCCAACCGACAACTCTTGCCTATTCAGAAGCACGACAAATCTTGGCCATCGACAACTGTGCTTTGTAAAGCATCATTATAGGTCGGCCTTATCAACACAAGTAAAATCTTGTAAATAACAGGCCAGTTAGCTGATAACTTGAACCGCTCGCCCGAGGTTGATAATCAGACCAAGAGGTTGTTTGCTCATTCGCCATCCGAAGCACTTTAACGTCTGCATCTGTTCCATTTCTCTCAGTTTCCCATAACAAAACACACGGCGAGTGCTGGATCAGTAATAGCGAACTTCGGTAAATTTCCCGATGAGTTTCTGCTCGTCTCAAGCTAACAATTTTAACGATGTTTTTTCAAACATTTTTCGAACCGGAATGTTTTGGAATAAAAATAAGTAAACAATGAGAAACCTGCAGTTAATTAGTACTCGAAGGACTGTAAAAGATGCCGAGGTATAAGCAATAGTACTCTAAAGGTTTTCAGCTCTTGCTTCCGCTGTGGGCTGTGACCTACCGGAAGAAGCGAGTCAGCACATCTACTGTTCCATAGCCTTGCCCCCCCGTATTATATAAGGTAGAGGATGTTGTCATACACAGTATTTTCTGTGACAGTATTTTCAGATTGACGGACAAGTGTACTTATGTTTACACCGGGTTTAACCTGGAGTCAGACCACGCTATCGTAAACATTCTGCCGAAATCTGTTTTTTGAACACACAAATGTACCAAATGCTTCCGGTACGAAGTCATCGGCTAATCCTAATTAATTTCGAAGATCTAGCAAATCAACATTGAAATTACACGTCGTATTACTCTGCACACTCACACTCCGCTTGTGATCATTTCAATGTAACTGTGTATGTGATATACTTCATCTAAGACAACATGCGATATATCTTGCTGACGTTTTGTCTTTTTTACACAACACTCATTTTTCTGCTACCTTGGTCACCGTTCGCTCAACCTGGTGGCGAAAAAAACCGGGCCTATCATCACCGAGTAGCAAATGAAGTGTAAATTTTGCGCGCATATTCACAATCATGCTCGTATGGTCTGAATACAAGCTTAAGGAAAGGACAATATCGTCAGCAGAATGCGCCTTTAACTAATGGAGTAAACAAACGACGGCTTACTATTTTTTATCAAGCCTGCATACCAATTTCAAGGCTAGCTGACATTTTATGAAAGCAGGTGGACGATATTGATCTTTTAAGCAAGAATCATCAAGTTCGCTCCGGAGGAGTAGCGAGGCACACTGTTACATGGATGATAAACATATTCCTCCATCCCATAAAAGTGGTTCCAGCCAGTGTGACGTAGGACTGAAGACGAACCTAGCGTGTGGTTCAATTCGGCCTGAAACACTAATATAGTATGTCAGCACGATCATGCGCGCACTAACTAAGGGCGCATAGACCAATTGTTTCGGTGCTTTGTTTGGACAGCGGGTAGGTTGCACACAGTCCCAAGGACGGAAATGGATGGCCTGGAAGTGCACTTTGCAAGTTATTACGCTGAGGGAGGTTTCACGGTTGTTATTCACAAGTGATATGATTGTGCAAGTTGAAAAACCTCATCAGATCATGCAGCAGTCACTATATTCGTATAGCACGTTAATGTTGGAATATATCCAAAGATATTTATCACCATAAGTTGGGGTCCCTCATGAGGATGAGCACGGTACACGTGTGGTTCCTCCTGATGAAATAGTCCTCAGATATCTGTACCACTCTTCTAGGGTGGATGAAGCTACGATAGTTAAATGCTCCCGTATTCTGTTTTACCTACTATTGCACTGAAACCAAAAACTTGCCGTTTATTGCACCAAAGTAACGCGAGCCTCAGGAAGAAAAACTGTAAGCCCGGAATTGTTTTGCTCATGGGAAGTTGAAACAGGCTGTAATAAGTGCGTCTAGTTTTCTGTCATAATGAAGAAACACAAGAGGTAAGGGGATCGTCTGCACTGTCTTCCACTAACACATGCTACACACACACGAACGGTTACGGCGGAAACAGCAGAGTTATGTACTTCCGTCTATCCAGGGACAATTGCGATGCGGTAAGCAGACAGCAACCCATTTCCAGTGCAATTAATCTAGGACGAGATAATAAGAAAATCTGAAAACCTCCTAAATCAGCACACGATCATAATAGTTGTTGGGGAAGCACTAAATTCGGGGAGATCGAGACGCAGTCCTGATCATCATGCGAAGAGGAACAACAGACAGGCCAGGTTATCTTAAGTCAAAGTACCAAGAAGTAAAAGGACATCTTCTACGAATATGGTTCACTACGAACATGCTTAGCTGTTTGCAGCTCATTTAACTTATATTAAACTCCGAGTAACGCACCGACGGTTGCCTAGGTATTCTATGTCACGTGAAACGAATTTCTAACATTGAGGATCGCTCATTTGGGAGTTTCATATTTAAATCAGTCACCAGTGAGAGCGACTCACAGACTCAGCCTTCAGAAACGCATTACATCGAGAGTGTTGAGCAGTTCAGACAGCATACGTTCATTGGTTAATAAATGGTTGATAATTTATTAACAAGGTGTCCTCCAACACAAAAGCAAAGTGCACTGAATGATGTAAAAAAATCGTTCAGCTGTAACGCCGTTCCGGTGCCTAGCTGCCATGTCACCCGAAGAAAGCACGAGGGTTGGGACACTTCCAGGTCGCCCAAGCCTAGACAGAGGAAGTCGAGAGGCAGAAGTCGGGTTCGAACCACGGACCTTTCGGTTAGTAAATTCGCACTCTAATAAATGAGCCATCTCGCCTCCCACTGAATGATGTACCTTGGTTTGGTCTAACATGTTTATCTTGATACATCCCGGTTAGATTTTTCAATCCTGTTAACATTGTTCTCCCTGTACTGTGCAGTGTTTAAATTTCACCCACGAGAATACAAGTCATGCACTATTGGCCTTTTAGGTCTCATAGCTCGTGCGGGTAAGCCTAATTTGCCTATTGTTACGGTGGCTGCAACTTTTAAATAAGACTGAGTGAAACACTCATTTAAATGATAACATGTTTAATGTTTCTATCACTACGGATGTCTTTGAGCCTAATTTTGCTGTCATTCAGATGTAGACGCACTCATCTCAGGCAGGTTCTGCCCTTTACATCGAATGCAGTAAGTTTGAAAGCTACCAAACCTCTGGACAAAGTTAACCTGACGCTGGGTACATGGCGTCGATGGGTAGCATGAAACTACTGAAACACGGCTGTTTAATTCAAGCATGATAGAGGTAGCCGACAAAGGGGATTTGGGGTAAAACGAAGTTAGTAAATTATGCTCGCTTCCGAAGCCTGGGTTGTAAACCAACCTGGAACAGCTCAATTAAATACTACAACCTAATCAACGTTTTGTTATTTTGTTTCCGTACTCTGAGGCTGTCGATTCTATGACCTTTATCTTTCGAAAGTTTGATCAAAAAACTTGAGAATCACTCACAACAATATGCAACTGCTTTCTGGAAGAAAAATGATCCATACAAGCCCCAAAGCAGCGCACCAGTTCGAGAAAGTTGACTAAAGCAGAAACAATGAACGGTACTCACTCAAAGACTAGTAGGTTTCTGTGAGTGGAAGTTATCGTATGTTGTGCGTTTTGGGAACAGGATAATTGACACATCAGATAGTTAGCCATATGCGACGGTCGTGAATGGAAGAATTCACACACTGACGCCATGATAGTCAACACTTTGGTGCCACTCCGCGGCGATGTAAACGAGTAAACACTCAATGCCCATGAAAGTAGTCGGTCTGAGGAATCATAATTATTTGAGCAATCAGAGCGGGTAGTACCAGCTGTGTGAAGATAAAAGCAACGTAAAGCTTTTCGGTGCTTGTATTTTTCCAGCTTCACTGGACCGCTTTTATACAGCTCGGTTTATTGCTCGTTTTGAACTAAATAACCCCTTTCACGATATACGTATACCACAAAATCAGGTGTTGATTTGTGCTACAATGTGATGCCCCAGTGCGGCGCGCCTGAATGCCATTGATTTTCGCTTTGTTTACATTTGTGTACCGTAAACTACTTACAACATTAATCGTTCCACATTTATTGATTAACCTGTTCGCGTAGCGCTGCCACAAGTGATCGGTCCAAAGTATTTCAGATGAACATTTGAAGGCACAACTCAAAACCATAAGGAAGGAAAGGATTATATATGAAGCAGAGCATGTTTCAACATAGTCGAGTGAGCTTTGTACATAGGTTAAGTTACTCACACGTAGCTGGTACACTGCTATTAGCCTGAACTGTGACTGCAAGATAATATGTGGGTACATACGACGAAGTGCCGTAGTGTTAGGCGAAATGCTCACGTATATTTAACTACACATTTATTTACGCATTTATTTATTTACTTATTTACACATTTAGTTAACTACACAAATCCACACACACTACAGTATCCCGATTACGATCTTGAAAAGACCGGCGAATTCGGTTGCATCAGAGAGCTTGTCCGGTAGACAGAGAAGAATATTCAACACACATCACTTTCAGAAAATGCGGTCAAGCCCCTTGCAAATTTTATCTATCTTGTATGACAGACTGAAGACCATTCCAGTCAACATCGAACTGTTTAGTCTGGCAGTGCATCTCGTATCTTTGAGCACTGCAGTCTCCCTTCTAAACAGATGTCCGTTCAAACTATGTATCCAGTATTTTCGAAGGAAAAACACACACCAACGAGTACTGGCTAAATGTTAGACGATATCGAATACCAATGATTATTGCTGCTTTCTATTACATTAGACACCTACCGTTACATAGATTAAGGTGCACAGTATTTTGCGTCTTCGGTTGCACAAAAGATTATCTTCTTCAGTCTAGGCAACGTTTAGCCATGTTTTACAAAGGATAATTGGGCGTTGCTAAGGGCGGAACTACTGATAAATATCAAGTTATTGTTTGATCGAATTAATCAAATACATCATACCGATGAATACATGTGAGTAAAGGCTTGCCAGATTGTACATGGGACGACCCATACTGGCCAAAAGAATGGGTTTAATGCACGCTGTGGAACCGAATTCCGTCTAGTGAATTTCTCTCTAATGTGACCAGATGTCAACATATTAGCTAAGCAGTGGTTATTCCAAAACCTGGTTTCTTCGATTTTTCACCAGTGCTGATCAGGTCTAAGTCGTGCTTATGATTAAGACTATCGAAGCAAACTAATGCGTGAACTTTGCCCATTAAACAGAAACTGCAGTTCACCGGGTAAGAGAAAAATCGCAGCTCAAAGGTAACGTCCAAAAACGCCGATGAGGATCGCATAAGAAGAGTCACTATGTGGAAGATCGTTATAAAGAAGAACCTCTGTACTAATGTTCATACTAATATCATTTTTGAGTGATCACCCTGATGTCAGTGGAAAACTCACAGAAAAGATGCTAATTACGTAAACATAGTGAACGAAATAATAAACCTGAACACTCACCTCTATATCTGGACTGCCATGAGATAACTGGGGACAGGACATATTGATTGCTAAAAAAAATAATTATTCCAGTTATCAAAGAGAAAAAGTGTATAACAAATTCTTCTGTAAAGCGGCCTAATGAACTGAGCACGAATTCAGCATAACCTCACTAAACAGAGCATTCGCCTCACCTGAGCAAAAAAAAATATCGAGCAAACCGTACACTGATACAAATATCGTTGGAAACATTTTATTTGACAGGTTGTCAAATACAGGAAACACGGTAACCTAAATAGACAGCCTCAACAGTTTTCCATCGAGAAAGCCACCTGGGCCCACCATTATACAAACTAGTACAAATTATGAAATAGTACGAACCAAAAGACAAGATGAGTATACTATTCATCTCAACGGGTTAAAATAACAGTCTGTCAAGACGACATTTTGCATCGAAAACAACGTTACTTTAAGGAGAATTTCAGCAACCTCGTTTTTAGCAGGAAATGTGGGATATGCATACTCACATCCTTCAGCAGTGCGTACGTTCCCTTTCTGTAGTCTCGACATTCAAGGGCTTTTTGTCATGTAACTCAGCCACCGTTTGATGGTTCTGAATCTTGAAAACCCCCTACAGAATCGCGTTTAATAACAATGTACAGTTTTATTGAACTCGGACTATCTCAGATACGTATTATTATTCAAGGTATCCTTCCAACCCAGACTTTAACTCTCTCCGTCGTGGGTTTAGCGTTAAGATTACCTAACCTTAAGTATGACACCGTCCAACTGTGAGTAGGAGAGATCAATTGCCCAAGTCTTTGAGAGACGTACATTTGAAAGTACACAATTCTGCTAAGCAGTTGAGATCGTCGACGGATGAATACAGGGAAGAGACTGAAGTGAAATTGTAATACTTCAGTTCTTAAGTTGAAAAAGCCCAAATAATGCAAACCAGACGTGACACTTTTTGAGCGTACTGGACACTAATTTCAGAGTGCCCCGACAGGTATGAAATATCTTAGGACTGCCTCAAGAAAAAAATCGTTCTTCGTTCAGCTGTAGCACCCTTTCGGTGCCTAACTGTCATGCCACCCGAAGGAAGCACTAGGCCTGGGATACTGCCAGGTTGCCCAAGCCTAGACAGGGGAAGTCAGAATGCAGAGGTTCGGTTCGAACCACGGGCATTCCGGTTATTAAATTCGCACTCTAACCAATGAGCCATCTCGCGCAACCTAAAAAAAACTCAACTCAAAACCGTTGGGTAGATAAATGAGTAACCCGGCTTCTCCAAACGTTCAGCAAAAAGTTGCGCTGAAACAAAACGTTCCAATGGGAAGAAGTCCAAACCTTCAAATCAATCATATGGAGAGCAAGAAAACCCTAGAAATGATTTCATTTCGCTGCAAACTATTCGTAAAACCCAATTTGCCTTAGTGGTCATGAGAAACATTCGAACAAAATTAAGTTAAACACAGCTGTGGTGGGATTACCTCTGGACGAATGGTTGACTACTTTACATCGTGCTTGTTAAAACAGGTGGCAGACAGGAAGGATGCCCTGTTTGTTGAGAAAACGAGTCTTCAATTTTGTACGCACGTATATAGCAGGCTTCAGATACGGTTAGGGAATGACAGCAGTCAACCACCTCCGCAAATCAACCTATTGTCAGCAGATTTAAACGCCGCGTGTCGGGAGTCATCACGCGTTAACCTAATACCCCGAGTACTAATTCACCGATTAATGTGGTCAGGAACAAACTTTAGCCAATCACGCCTAATTGAAAGCTGATATCGATATCCAGCATAATGATGAAGGATTCATGGAATCGTTACAGGTCCCCAGCGGTATATGATAGCATAACAAGAAACAACAACCTCAATAGCTACCTGGGTGAGTGAGCTGTTTATGGAGGTACTCCGATCTACCACGCCTTAGATGCAAAAATAAGGTGCAAAGTGCCAACTTTCGGGGTGTGTGTTTAGAACCCTTCCTAGTGCAGCATAAGCTAAGAGTTAAGATACAGCGATTTATGGAGAACGCCAAAGTGGCCCTTTCTTGCAAATTGATTCGGTCGTCCTGACCACGAATAAAACCGAAATAGTAACATGGCCGCTACGATATTGATTAACACTGCTCGTCTTCATTGTTAAACTGTACCGGCAATGTGATATGCCTTATTGAAACAAATGTACGTTCAAATATTCATGGGAGTTAATTAATAATGTCCGCTTTCGCTGGTCAGAAGTGCTCTGTAGTTTGTGCTGTTCCCGCTCATAACCGTCATTCGACAGTAAGTTGTTGGATACGCATTATTGTCTACAACTGCACGGCTGTGCCACAACCACTCACCTGAATATTATAACTCTGCCAATGTTTCTCCGCTACCACGCCTATACCGCATAAACAGCGTCGAAAGTATGCGGGCAAACCAAAGAACGCTTCTTATTCCACCCATTGCCAACGTATCATCGCTACATCAGTTAATTTGCCAACACTACTTACTTAAGCAAACTGAACACACGAAATACGGAAGCAACCTACGCATACAGTTTAAAAAGATAAAGATGAGAAACATCCGACTGAAAAACAAAGCTGAACAAAGTTCTGTCGGAACTTAAGCCGGCCTAAAAGAGCAGGTTCTAGAAACAGCAGGACAGCTTAGTTCTAGGTGCTACCGTGAATGTATGAGCATCATTCAATATGACTGGTTGAGATGCGGTTTTTAGCTTTGTTCTGAGACAGTTTCCATGGGTAACCTGTCGTAAACCTGGAACTTTCCGTCACAAGCGCTCGATTAGTTTAATCATTGGTTTCTTACGTAAGAGTTCATGCGGCAATCCAAAAAATACGCCCATTTTACAACTTTAACGTTCGGTTAGTTGGTATCTAGTATGGCATAATTTTTAGTTTCCAGTTTTAAAAAACATGGACCAAACAGAATTTGAGATTTAGTGTGCTCCTGCTTAGCTGATGGTCAGTCCTTGCAGGTTTGGAGCCGATCACTTTGTTTATTGTTTCCAACCAACTGACAGAAATTGGAAGCACATAGGGGTCACAAGAACACGTTTATTCTAGGTACGGCATCATAAAGCATGACCTCAAAACGCACAAATCGTTGTAATCTAGCGCCATGCCGGCGCATAGCTGTTACGCAAAAGCTGGACATGAACGCTAGAACACCCGTATTTGGATTCGAGCCGCGAACCTCTGGATCAGTGGCTCTGTTTTACCCACGAATTCTTGTGTCCCTCCGGGACAGCGATCTGCACCTAAAGGGATTCAATTCCAGTGGCTCGATTCGAACAACTGCCTGATTGTTAGCATGATACTGATAGGATATGAAGCGTAATTCATGAGAGGGCGCTAAAAATTAGAGCCTGGAGACAGTTCATATCAGTTGCACAACCTCACTTAAAGTAAAATTGCAACTTTGATTTCACCATTACAGTGTTTTCTAAGGGTTTACAAACTCACCATTATTCATGGAATTGCACACATCTAAAAGCGGCACGCCCCGTCGACATCGATATGTATCGTTGGTTGCTTCGCAATCAGAGACACCGGTATCGCATAACTGCACACCTAAGTTGGCTGCCTGGACACATTTCTTCACGTGACAGTCACTGAGGGACATGTAGTTGTACGTAGACTGTGGAGAAAAGATGCGAACTTTGAACTCAAGGTTAGAAGCAATATTGCAGTCTGCTATGGATAAGAACCCCATTTCAGGTGAAACGAGCTCGGCTTAGCTACCACATTTTACCTACATAAGCAAACGACCTAGCTGCCAAGTATTCTCTCCGTCTCCCCCATTATTGCGCTTTCGCGCATCGAAGCAAACAGAAGGATTAGAGTGGTCGCTGTAGACCGTATCTAATGGGTTGGCAGAATGAAATTATAACAGTAGACTGTTGTCTGGACTATCTCCTGTAGCCCATTATAAGGAATATTTGCTTTTCAGCAACATTGCTGCAGTGTCATGTTCATCGAGTCTGTATTATGTGGTACTCTAAGTGCTTGAAAATCCGATGGATAGACCAATCGATAGACCAATGTACCCATGTAGGTGCATTTACACCAAGAAAAAATTTTCAACCTCGACAAGAACAAAACCTTGTGGTTTATGCAGTAAAGTGGACGGACAAATTCAAAATTAATGAGTCACCTAATGAAGAACCTTAGTATCTTGATGAAAACAGACGTTTCTGTATACTTTACTCGTTCGACATGAAGTGAGAGATATAAGCTAACTTGAAGAAAAGATACTGACGGGGAAAACAAATAATTTGAATGGAGAATTCATCTTGCAATTCAAAACAGTCGGCTAGAATCGTACAGCTGCTTCAATCTTGTTTAGAATCACCACAAGCATGCAACTTATGGAACCCCAGGTGGATTCGCGTCAGCAACTGACCGTTTAGTTGTCCGAGCTACCTGTGGCTCATCAGCTCTCAAATGGGATATGGTGACACCATCCTTAACTCATGCGGTTCACATTATTTGGATTCGTATGAAAACATAAACAGAAGAATCGCGACGATTGCACTTTGCCAGAATATATAAGTAAAGTACTAAGCCCTGCCTCCGGTAAACCTACGTAAGTCTTGGTTGGTTCTTCCAAACTTGAAGTAAATACCTCGTGAATCGATGCTGTTTCGATGCAGGTGTTCATCACGAATGGTGAACTGGTCGATAAATATTATACCCAATGATTAGTTGTTACATAGTCCGCCAGAGTTGCTTGTTCACTTTTAGCCGTTAACTGTTTTTTGTGAGCAAGGCCACTCATTAATCTCCAAGCCTTGTATAGTGAAAGTTTTTGTTATCGTTCTACAACTTGCTTTCATATAAAACCGCACAGAGACCAGCACGAAAAATTTGGGAGTTCTCCTCGAGGTTACTATGGACTTTGTCGACGTTAATAGAGGACTGAATAATGGGACACCGGCTTCTCCAGTAACCTCACGTTTTGTGCGCGTAAACTTAAGCATAGCTCTTCAGAAGGAAAGTTCTTCTTGAGGTGAACGTATGCCTTAGAAACACCCCAGTATTAGAGACTTATTGTCACACCGGCTGCCTTTTGAGATGGGTCAAACCGGTAATCGATAAATGGGCTTAGTTGGGACTGAAAGTTTATACCGTTGACGAATTTTTGTTCATCTTCAGCTTGTTAAGTACCCTATTCTGACTTCATGCCGAACTTGTCTCTGCACGCGGTGCTCACTCGGACGTAAGATTGCGGTACATGCTTATTTGTTTCGAGTGCTCCAGATATTTTTGCCTAATGGGCAGGAGTAGGGAAAAAGACCAAAATGCAGCTTGAGAGCACTACCTCTGTGGGAACTTGCTGCCATGTTCCTTCGTTCAGGATAGGCCGATTTGGTTGTGCCCAACAATATCCACGGCCAACCCATCTGTGATGACACATTCACGTGACTGTGACACTATTACACTGTCCTCGTAACGATTCTAATGCACAGCTCATTGCACACAAGTAGGTTGTAGAATACTGTGTTTAAAAACAGCTGGCTGAGAAATAATATAATTCCCCGCTTATGGAGGATCCCTCTTAACAGCTATAATCCTCAAAAAAGTACTTTATGGGTGCAACAGTACGTCTTTGCAGTACACGTCAAGTTACTATTCACCCTATGGCCGAATACAGATCCACTACTTCCACCAGAATGTGAAATCTTGTGGTTGATAAAATAACTGGCTGACTAAGGAACTCATTACATTCCGTAGTAACAGAATATCTTTGAAAGAAAGGAAAGGGAAAGGAAGGGAATTTCTGGAAGCACGGTATTCCACGGCGGATTCGATCAACCGATGCAGTGAGCAGGATCCAGTTTACGCACCACCACGTGCAGAGGACCAACATATCAACCGGAATACTCAAGGAGAACCGAATATCGGATTCACAAACAAAGAAAGAAGGAACCCCTTGAAGTCAGATCACTAAAGGTCACACGCCGGAACTCGGAAGGGTCAAGAACAGAGGTCACTCCAGCATCGACCAGAGTACGAAGGCAGGGGATGCCAAGCTCAGAGGTCACGTGGGCATCGACGGATCAGGACACAGGGTAACAGAGCAACCAATGGAACCGCCCGACCAAACAACTAATCGTGATCGGTCAGCCCAGGCTAGCAGCACGTATATTAACACACTCGCAACACTACTCAAAGCGCAACCACCAACCCGTCGCTTAGCGCCACTACGCCCCCTAGCAACGCACTGATGATGGCACCTCGATTGATGATGAAACGTTTGCAACCAAATTGCCCAGCTGAGCGAACAAACCAACGACAATCCACGCTACCAACATTTTCCTCCATACTACATTATATACATATATGTATATATAAAGTAAGTGTTTGCTGGGATAGCTTCCAAAACGGACATTCTCCTCAACATGGATGGATTCACGGGCTTACTGCGCGCAGTGGGCAAGCCTCAGGCGGTTAGCATTCAACCGAATGTGGCGGTATCTGTACTCCGACGATGCTAATGAGAAAACAGAGAAGTAAACACAGCGACCAGCCGGTCTAAATATTCCAGCCATACAATGAACAGCATCAGTTGCCTGACACAAAGACTCTGAAGTTATCCCTCAACGAGACATCGTCTGTCCGTAGCGTACGTATGTATCATATGTATTACATGCATGCAAACGTCCCTTCCCTTCAAAAGCGATTAAAATAGGGTGTTGCACAGTCAGCATCACGTGTCTGGCCAACCGTTGACACCAATAAAATGCTGACAAACTCCAGTTGACGTATTCATAGCTCACTGTGTTTGTCGTCCAACTTCTCTTTATTATGCGCTCACGATTGTCAACAGCCCCGTCTTCGCAAAACAAATGCGCTCTGGGCTGGATGTCCGTGCAATAATTCCCATAATCCAAGCGGTATGCACCGTGCCTGAATGTTAAAACCCTTATCCTGTGAGCGCAGAATGCAGCCTGTTTGATCGTAGTACATCAACAAGCAAAAACTTGCGGGCCCACTGTCACTGCCGGCGACGAGGTTGCTGTTGCTGTATGACGACAAAGGTGGCAGTCTGTGTATACAAGTTGTCTAACCGGAAAAACTGTCTCCTTCGGCTTTCTGGAGCTCACTGAGCACATTTTCATGTGACAAGTCTCACATCTGAAAATCTTAAAATGTCAGCATATGACATGATAGATCAAATACTAAGGGATCAATAAACCATGAGCAGCTGTTTCGTCGCATCAGGTGACTGTACAAACCCGTGTTTTTACATGAACGCAAATAGCTGTGCACAATTTTGGAGTGACACAATAGTTGAACTTTTGCTGTTGATGTGCAACGTGGTTGAGATGTTGATAACTGGAAAGGATGTGTGTAGCATGCGTGCCAGCTAAAAAGCTCAGTGGCGCTTCGGACAATCCTAGGTAGGAAATAAACTATGATACCATAACTAGATTATCCGGGGTTTCTTTGGATCCGATGACAAAGCAGAGGTAGCGGAAACCAAACGACTTTCGTACCTTTTCTCAGGCATCAGGATGAGATCACATAGTTGTCTCTTCCACGAGGAAGAGACACGGAGGTCCCTTGTGTAAGGTGACCACTCCTGACTGGAGCTCTAGGATCAAGAGGAATTTCAGACCTCCCTGGAGTTTCGTGAGATAATTCCCACTGAGGATGAGAAAGAAGCACAGTGTTTTTTGGCTTTTCAGTCTAGACTAGCTTGACTTAAAAGAGGAAGGATCCATTGACAATATCCAGAAGTGGAAATATTGTGATGTATTCAAAGATGAGCAAGCACCAGTTGTGAGTAGCTTGTAGAATCAAATGCAAACAGGGCCCTTTAGTGGAGAGACTAGAGCAAAAATTTTTACATTTATTTGCAGCACGAGGCCTTTGCATCGGGATTTTGCCAAAATTGGCATTAGTCAACATATGTGTCCTTCTACCTGTTTAGATTTTTTATAAGTCTGCCATAAAAAAACAGGTACGCAGGTCAGTATATGCTCAAAACGAGTAGCTGTTTTGAAGACTTGGAGATTTCTTCAAGATGGACACCGAATATCAGGTACAGTCCTTGTACGGTGCTATAGACAAAGACAACAATGGTAGATCAGAGTGTGTGCCTGCGATGCCAGCGTGACTTAAACCTATTCGCTCTCCATATCGACCTTCTGGTGATAAATAAACGAACCGGTTCAACTGGCCAGGCAGTTTAGCTGAGATCCACTTACAAACACTGATCTTTGTCTTACGTTTATTCGAAAATACATACCGTAAGTAAGGCCCACATCCTACAGTAAAGGTATTTATGCATAGTCGCTCCTTATTAAAAATTTATATAATACAAAGTTGGAAGAACTTTGTTATGGTGTTGTGGTTCAAGTGAGTAAAAAGTTGTGACGTCACACAACCCCATCCGTCAGCAACAAGGCTAAACCTGCATCACTGAAAACAGCTGTTTTCCTACGTGTACAGACTTCCTATAGAGAATACAAAACCGAAGAGCACCATCCACAGAATTTACACAATTAAGCAATCCGCTGACGTTTCCTAAAGGCAAACACGATGGCAAACTTTCAAGAACAGTGGTAAAGAAAACTACAAATACCGATAAATTAATGATAAGGGTACGTCTTTTATAACATCTCCAGAAACAGTTTAGGACTTACTGTGTATGGGCAAAACCAGTCCGGCGTAACTGTTTTGAGGAGGGGAAAAATTGTTAGAGAATGTATCAAACGTTATTTGGATTCGAATATTCAGTTCATCAAAAAAAATCTGGAGTGTGTGGATGCATTCATCACGGTTGGCAACCATTGTAGTTTGAAAAATTATATTATAACTGAGAAAAACTTGTAACACTTTAGAAACAGCAGTGTAATCCTTTCTTAAAACTGTCTAACTGAAACGGACTGCAAAGGCGAGGAAACAAATGAGTATTGATTACATCGATCTTGTTGGACCCCGACGTTTTTCGGTGTTTGTTTAGTGTAAAGTCAGGATACTAGGTCGAGTCTGCCTATTCTCCCTACAAAGCTGTCTGCAGTTAAGCTTGCTCCCTTAATTTATTTGCGCATATAAGCCACTAAAATAGTGCAATCTGGCATGCATATGGCATGGACATCTTGTTCTCGCAATCTTTTAATCAGCGCAGTCACCAGGGTATTCCAATAGGCTCAGCGTCAGCACTAAGAACGTCAGTAAAGTCATGATTAGGTGGTGAGTTAACGGAAGTCCTGGAGGGCAAAAAATACACCAGTGAGGTGCGGCAGCGGTGACATTGACAAAACACTGAACTACATCGAGTTGTTCAACAGACCATCTCCGGAGAAACAGCCTGTAGTAATTAACATTGAGCGGGCTATTCTCAGGGGGGCAGAACTTTACTGAAGTTTTCAAGATGAAACCAGGATATGTATGGTAGCTTTCTTATTAGAGTAGTATCTCTGGAGCAGGTAAGGTCAATGAAATGCTTTCATTGACGGGAAATTTTGTCAAGGACCACAAATCAAGGAATATAATTGGATTGTTCGGATGTCAAAGTTTCGGATGAACAGTAATAGTTCATTGAGATAAGACGACATTCTAATTTCTACCGTCGGGACGTTTTAGCTTATATGGATGGAACTTTTAAGCGTGAACAGGGAAGTCGGGGCAACCGGAGTAAATAAGTTGGAAATCAAAAATGGCGGGAGGTACACTTATCTTCGAAAGCTACTCCAGACCGTTTACTTCGTTCTTAAGCGCGCGAAACGCCTGTGCGTTGAACTTTAGTTGTTTTAATGCGGTTCCTCAGCTACTAAAAAGTCAACTCGACTTTGATTTCAAGCGGTTCGTTAGCGTCTCTATCGTAAGTCTACCCAATGTACATAGCAACGCCACACCACTGGAATGTTTTACCGGAACACACACCAAATTAGGTGACGCTATAGAGATGTGTGTGAACAAAATACGCTTAGCAGATCAAACAGAGGAGTTGTCACAAACAACACCTGGTAGCAAACATCACATCTTCAGCTCAAATTAAATACTTCCTTTTACGAATTTTCTCCTTAAATTCCTTCCAAAACCATGAAGCAGTCTCAAGCCGTTTTAAGGTACCTATGCATACCACTGTACGTAAACAGATCTAGGCTTCCGGGAGATATCTCTCGAGATTTTTTGCGCAATTGTACTTGCTTCAGTCACATTCCGCATACTGTTTTTCCAATCTTAATCCCTCCGGTGTGGCTCCCTCTCCTCAGAAACCTTCTACATACTCACCGTTTGTGTGTGTCATTTGACCCGACCGCAAAAGCTATCGCTGCGCCTCTGTTAGGCGTCAACCTTGCCCAGCGGCCTTAACCTGGCCTGGACACACTTGAGCAATCACTAAGATAAGTAAAGATGCTGTCGCTCCACAGGGGTATTTATCAAATAAACGGCCGTTTGTCTTGGACTCGTTTTGTTAGAACAAACTAGTGTGCCTCGATGCATCGAATGCTAGCTATTCGGTATGCCACGATAAGCTGATTGCCGAAATGTTAAAGGACGGACTAAATTCTGATTTGGTGAGCTGGATTTGAAACTTACTGACAAACCAGTCAATCTGGGTATAATTTGACGATGTTACCCCGCAAGTCCAAAAGATCAGAGCAAGTGCTTTCCAGAGTTATATTTATTCGCCCACACAGTTCACCATGTCCAGCAGCGATATGATGTCTTCCGCTTCTGACATTTTTGGGCTTTTGCACGAGGTGCAACCCCCTCTGTTTTGATCTATTATCGTTCTCAAAGATCTCACCCTCCTTGGGCTACAACGAAAAGAGTGCACGCTACTAAGACACTGGATGCAGATCATGAATGTGCACACTGGTCAGTCCATCCTTTTCAAACAACCCCAATCGGTCTCCTCATGTAAAACTAATTACAACGCGATCTCACAACCAATCGGTTAAAAATCCTCAAAATCTCCTCGTTCCACCACCAATTTTTGAGTAGCACAGGAAGAGGAGTGATTCACACGTTTAAGGGACTTTCCATCTGCACTTGAGAAACCAGTCAACAAGTGACCGCCGTGACCGCGTGATGCGAATTCTGTGAAAGGAGTGGGAGTGACATCCGTGTAAGAGCGAGTTAATCGCACTGGTGATCAGCCAATGTTGGCCGAAAGGCAGAGCCATCATATACTAGCCCGGAGGTCGCAGGTTCGTGTATTCTCGAAGATTTGTGATATACGCACTGCTGATGATTCCCTATACGAACGAAACAGCTTTACAATGGTTCTCTGCTCTTCGGCGTTGATAGACTTTACTTACAGGACCACATCTCCAAACACCTGACACAATCGCAGTGGCGTTCCCACTTTTCCCCCATCTGTCTTGTCCCTTGGAACTTCCATAGCCTTGCAGCTGTTTATATCTCGCAGACAAATCAAGACTAGCGAGGAGGAAAGCGGTTAATTACACTTATTTATTGTATTCAGGTGGCAGCTTCATACCAATTTATGATAGTACTGACGCTATTGTTTACACACAAACAACTCATTAACTGAATCTCTTTTTCACCTGATTCATCTGTTCTAAGAAGACTTCCAACCAATGCCTATTACAAAGTCAGGCGGTGGAAGCATGTTCTATGCACATATATTCGTCATTATTATTGCTATTATCATACGGTTGACTATTTGCGTTGCGGTTTCATCAGCCGGCGGATGTGGGCATTGGTTCATTAGAAAGATACGCACTTAATGCAAAAAAATGTCAACTCTGTTTGGGTACGTATGAGCTGCAAATGAAGTTACGACGGATTTTCAGAAAGTTTTCGTCACTTGAATTCGACGTGTTATAATTAGCCAAATGTCGCAAAGAGTTGACAAGCTAATCTGTCTGTCAGATGGAAATCACTAGCGCCGACCTGTAGACACCAAATAAAGGTCGGTCAGTAAGAGAATTTGAAGGTCGTCAGTTAAAGATATCAAGGTATGTTACAAGGCCTTCGAATGACTAGATTAAGTCATCCACTTGTGGACGTTAAACCCATAAGTCCACTGTTTTTTAACAAGGGTGACGGACAGAGTATCACTTTCAGCAGCGGTTTTTGACGACCTGGGATGCCCGTGTGTGCCAGCAGGAGAAGGGCGGGTAGTGATTTGTGCAACGGCTGATGAGCACAATACGGCATTCATATGTTTAGTTGTTGGCCCCGTACTCAGCTAAACATGACACAGTATACGACCAGTCCAAATGAGCGGCTTATCATGAAGGTTGTTGCAGCTTAGCGTCACAACCTACGGACTGACGTAGCAAATAATGGCACATTATGTAGAAAGAAAGATATATTTATGTTACGAAAACCGCTAACTTTTGAGATCATTACTCATCACACAACCGTGTTGCAGCTGATAACACATTGACTTGTAACAGTTTAAAAGGTCGAAAGTAATCCAGACAAAGGTGGACTGGAGAATTCACGAAGTTGGGTTTACACCTACAGTTGTCAGGGCGTTAGCTTGTGACAACTCCGCTAAGTTTGGTCCCTAAAATCCTACAAAATCCCGTAATCAGAATTCTTCTTTCAGTTTGGTGCTTTAGCTAGTGCATCCCCGTTCCGCAGGCGCAGTTGCTGTTTCAAACGACCTATTGGATACTGTCCAACAGTGCCACTATGAACCAAACAAGGTTTATGACCAGTCCTACGCGTTCTACTGTGGTTACTTTTATCTTAGTCCACATGTCTTTAAATCCCTATATTGGCAAGAAAGGACCACTTTGAGTCGGCAGCTGAATCGTCATCACTTCGGCGTCGCGTGACAAACGCTTGTGCTGTATAGCACTGCAGCGCACAATCAGTTGAATAGGCTTTATGCTATGCATCCAATGACTCGTTACGCTTCGGTTTTCGTAGTGGAAGCCTATATTTTCGACGAGTCCGATTTGTCTGTTTGCACATCCATACGCGGGACTCCAAAGGCTACTGTATTTGGTGTCTCTGTTAGAGATTTTGTTATAATTTCAAATACTGGGACGTGAGCTCGAGCTTTATTTCATCTATAGTTCAGTAGAATAACACGCTAGGTTCACTGCAGTCTCATCCTCGTTTTAAAGACCCTTTATGGTTTTCAAGTATTCCGGACATAAATCAACATCACACTGCATCCTTGATCCGTTTTGTTCTGACTCTGGCGGAAAACCACATTGTGAAATCACACGATTCAGATTATGGTCATCAGCGTGAATGTGTACCGAGTCAGTACTGACCGGTGAAGAGTAATAAATCACATTCTCATGTGCTCATTGTGTCTAAATCAATAAAGGTTGCCAGCATACACAGAGTTTCTGCATATCGTTGGGTGTGCAGATGCTGGTCAGATGAAACCGGAAGTTGAATCTAGACTAAAGGTAGGGAAGCATCACCAGAAAATACAGAGCATAAACACATGTATGCTGCATTTGTCTCAAGGGTTTCATGTGACCATATATCACGATAAACTTAGCTGTGCAGCAATGCTAATTGCGATTGTCCGTGGAATTGAATAAATTATTCAAATATCTCGTACTCATATTTAGATAACGCGGGTAATGACACGCATACTGCACTTCAAACGTAAAAAAATTGGTCTGGTTCTCGAAATTCATGCAAATAGGTTGAATACCCAGTTGTTTTATTTATTTATTTGCCTGAAGATGTAAGGATGTTTTTGAAGCTGAGCATTCGGTAAGCTGGCTTCCACCTTACTTAGTGAAACTGTTCACATGATTTGTTTTGGCCGAATGTCCCAACGTTGGCTATCTGATAGGCTCACAGTAATGTAATCGGAATCTGAAGTTTTCAGTGGTGAAGTTTCACGACTTCACTATGCGTTCAGAATTCATTGAATACCACAAAAAATGCATGCCTGTCAAGTGGAATCCTGTGGAAAATTCCGGTTAGGTATTTACAATTCGGTGGTGTCAGAATACGACAGTTCAAGCCACCTACCCCCTGCCCCTAGCTGACGGATCAGTGCATGTCTAATTAACCCAGATTTTACACTACTAATTATGCTTGGAACAAACGCCAAAGTGTTTCTGAATACGGCTTGAAAAAGGAGTTGCGTGTTTTGGCACTTTAACGGATCACTTTGTCTTCGCCAATAAAAAGTGCACAGAGAGAAAGCGTCCCGACTAGCGCTCCTGAATGGGAAAAGGCGAACGATTTAAATGAAGCGTGAAGTCTTTCAGGTCCGGTTCAACTAACCAAAAGCTTCAGTAGGGTCTTCCTGAATAAACTCTTTCTCCATGCCTCAGCGTTTTACACACATCTGAAACATGCTAGATACTTCAGTTGAAGATGTCTCATAGCACATATCTGAATAGGTTCCACAGCCTCCAAACTACGGTCTGTGAAGCCTTTGGTTTAAAATTAGCTCAAGAGTAGTATGTAATCCTTTGCTTGCTTTGCAGCATAGGCCACACCACTGTAATCACTGGATAGATGAAAGGATGATATTGTCTGGCCGTCCCCAGCTCTCATTGAAAATTTATCAACGGATGGGCTAATCAAGCAACTACTTGCGCAAAATTTGTGGTATAAAGATGACATCGTGTACCTGAGGTATACCTATGTAAGACCCTGATTTGGAACCACATTAAAAAGCCTACTAAACGAGGGAAACAACTGGAGAACTAGGTGATATATACCGACAATAGACTTGTCTTACCGGATCACCCGACGTCCGACGACGAATTCCACGGGAATTTCTCACTCTGGAAATTTACCCCACGTTCGAGCGGCAAGTGAACCACTGGCTTCCATCAACCAAGATAAAAAGCCTTATCTTGATCTTGTATAGGTGCCGGGAAAACAGTGTTCTTCAAAATCATGAACTTAACATTTTCGTACAAACGATCCTCAATTCCCCCCACCAAAAAAACGTTGTGCGCTAAGTTTCTACACTGTATTCATGTTGTATCAACGTTGACCTTTCGTTCATATGATTCACATGACAATATTCAGTGCTTACTATTTCCCTATCGACACTCTCCAGGTCGAAAGCAAAGTTTGATGCCTTCTGGGTGCGGCTTTCGAACCTCCCAATAGCCTTTCTGAGGCATCCTAGCATATCCTTCCCTTTCTAACGAGCGATATAACATCCCTGGGTTATGCAAACTTGGCAGGTTTCAGAGTGGGTTCCAGCGGACTGAGATCCTACTAGCATGCTCAGATATATATCAGAGCAAATAAGTTATCACCTGGGGACACAAAACGGGGTAATTTTCAATCACAAGCTTCCAAAATTACACAACCCCGTTTGTTGCCTCACGCAAAATAAATAATTTGCGATAATTTCAAGTATGGACAACCTAGTCCCTGCTATTTTTATGGACCCCAATGCAAGGGTACGGACTCAAAATTGTGTAGTAATCTTCTTTGGAAATCTTGACCACTGGGTTAAAGGAAAACAGTGCTCCTACATCTAACCTGATTTAGACTTTTGACACGGTTTCTCATTACGTGTCTTTCCAGAGCCCTCCCTAGAGTCGCGTAAACGCTAAAGCTGTGTCCAAAAAAACTAAATAAACTCAAAAACAGTGTCTTCAGTTAAGGTAGACGAGATCGAATGTGCGAACGCCTTGAATACAATATGGACTTAGCTACCGGACGGTACGATAATGCGCATCCTGCACCTCCAGAAAGGAATGAACATCTCAGAGTGTTTTAACTGATACTTTTGACTTTTTTTTCCGGAATCAGGCGTGTAGATGAACAGGCGGTAACACAAATACGCATGCCCTCATTTGAACAGCAAAGAAACTTTATCGCACACAATGTTAGCTCACCTGAACATGTTTGCGTGTCCACGTAATCGGCATCAGCGCACATGTAACCGGGTGACTGATCAATGCACGCACTGCTCTGACACAATTGTAATCCGCGGTTTCGAGCCTCATGGCATTCATTTGTATCGGCTGAAATGCGATAGATGTCAAAAAAAGAGACGAGTATAAAGGTTAGTACATGCGCATAGAAATGTAATCACGGTCAGAACACTTCCACATTGAACTGATTACGGGGGAGCCCAACCTGTAACCTGCCACTAAACAGCGCTTGACGAATTGACCAATAAACTTTTAAACATTCAGTTCGTATTAAAAAACGGTTCTGAAAAAACGACGCATGCATACGGTGCATCCAATCGGACACACCGGTCACTAAACCAGAATACAAAACAATATGTCCTAATTAAAACGCGGGTTCGGATCATCCTAGTGATTTGGCAGATATGCAGTGTTGGTTATTCGGAAAAAGGATGAAATAGGTGTACAATACTTCTCGGTTCTTTTGGAACCGATTGGTCTCACCAGGAGAACGATATTTTGATTGGAGTTCCAAAACCCCCTCATACTGTGAGCGAATAAGTAAGTTGAAGACGGGAAAGCACTACCAAAATAGCTCGATTTGAAGGTCTGTGCTTGAGTATACGCTAAGTTATGGTTTTTATGCCCAAAGAATGTGACGCAGGATCAAGCAAAGAAGTTCTGCTTGAATAAATTCGAGTAAACTAGGCGTTTTCAGTTTCACGAGTTTAAAGTCTGAGTTGCGTTCGTCGAATGCATCTCTGTGTTTTGGACAGAACTGGCAGATATCCAGAAGAACAGGACGCTACGGTATTAGTTTGTACACTTTTGCCTCTGGTGAATGGGATCTCGCAAAATCGCGAGATAACTCTTGCTTATACTAAACTCACCATCGTTACTTGCCTCACCGATCGACCACTGTCATTCAAATGACTGAAACTGCCTTCGAAGTCAAATTGCTGCTTTGCAGATGTAGTAGGGAATAGCAGCTCCATCAAATACCGAGAGCATGGTTGGCAGGAATTCGGAATATCCTTATACTTCGAGAGAAGTTTAGTTACATGGAGTGCGAACATCAGGCGAGCTTCTAATTGGAATACAACCAACAACCAGCCTTTTAGTTTACTTTGCTTTACTGAACAAGCTGCAGATAAGGATGCCCTATTCATTTCTTTCGCTACTAACAAGTCGTGTTCCACCTTCTGTCTTTCAACCAACTCCCACATTTTTGGGTACTTTTGAAAGTGCTCCTACAAGTTGTGCAATGAGGTTATTTCTATGACTAAAATGCGTCATTGAATCCCTTTTACGACAGAAAAATGAGGAGCCTCAATTAAAAGCCGCAAGTGTACTTTGCTGGCAATCAACTCTTGATACAGCACAGCGTGATTCAAAGCTAAGTGTAGATACTTTCTATGGGATACAGCAAGGGTTTATGAGTATAACTTGCTACCACACACTAAACTGATATGAAGGGGTTCTTTCATGGAAATCCTTAGATGAATTTCTGCTGATGAGTTTGTAACCAAAGTTCGGTGGTTTCGGGGCATTTGGTACAAAGTCTGTTGATGCGTCCTTTCCTGGGAAGAAGGAGAACGTTGAAAAGTACTTTGAGGACAATGAGACAATCAGTATTCCATATAGATCGAAGAGCAAATAATGTCCAACCCTAACGAGGCAAATAATATCAAGTCTGTTTGAGGATGGACGTAAGTGAATGCCCAACAAAGAAATTGACTTAGCTAATAGTTTGGAGTAACACAATATCCGAGTCACCAAACCACATTCTGTCTGTGAATGTAAATATAACTCGAATACATTTTGAAATGAACATTCGAGGGAGTTCCCCAAAACCGATAGAACACCGTGTTGTATTTAGTGGCAGACAGCAGCATTTTCCAGTTCTCTACGTACCAGATGATCCTACCGGCACCAAATATGGATAACTAAACTAAAGTTCGTCAAGAATAACATACGCTGCATGCATCTTCCGTCTTGAGACGGATGAATAATCTTCTCTCAACCACAAACGCATATAACATGAAATGGATTCCTCTACCACACCACCAATAGCGAAATGAGGAGAATTTGCAACTTAGGTACACATAAGCTATCGTACAATTTTTTGACGCCCACCTGGGCGTTACCTTGTCCAGACAAATGTATCGAGCAACGTCGTACCTGATGTGAACCAACTGCGCTTCGCACATGAGAAAACACGACTGAGTCACAGAATGGACGACAATCATACAAGCTGTATCTTTTAAATGTAAAGCACGGAGGTTCAAACGTAGTGAAGCGACATTGGAAAGTAAAGTGCGAAGGCCAAAACGAGCAGCAGAAGGCAACCGAATTTGACTTACGCTTTGAATGTACTGTGAATAGGTGGACAGTCTCTCTAATGGTCGCAAAACACCTGAAGGAGGGAAAATTTTCGGAACATTTAGACCATCATTCGCATTCATATGTCAGATTGTTCGCAGACAATCTGGAAACATTGTATTGCTATTTCAAAACACAAGCCATCTCGGATGGATGATATCTAATCAGCTATGCTCCACTGATCTAAGTATGTTCATCCAATCATTGAGTTGATGATGAGATATGTAAAAACAGTGAACGCCTAAAACAAGCAGCCTGATTGCAACGCTGTCAAAATTTCCCCGTCCTACTTCTTCGTATAATCCAGCTACAGCATTCTGTATCTTAAGTCTGCACCAATCCCAGCCACCAGCTCGAGTTTCGGTCGTATTAGAGTTCCTCACCGGTGTGTACCCTAGGAAATGCCATGATTTATTTGATTTGGACACCAGAAGTACAATGCTAGGTTGTTACTCATACCCCACCAGCGCAGGCCAGACGAAACTGAATATCACTTATGAACAGGTGAACTTGCTAACGACCAAGCAATGTGATAGGTTGGAAGACGAGATGGCTCAGTGGTTAGAACGCGAATTTACTGACCGGAAGGTCCGTGGTTTGAACCCGACCTCTGCATCTCGACTTTCCCCGTCTAGGTTTGGGAAACTTGGCAGTATCCCGGGCCTCGTGCTTCCTTCGAGTGGCATGGCAGCTAGGTACCTAAAGGGTGTTACAGCTGAACGATTATTATTTATCATTCAGCGTGTTGTGTATGTCTTCTGTTAAATTTCGGATGACGCTGGTACATGTACAAGACTACAAACCAGAGTTATTCGACCGAAACCACAATCGACGGGTATGTCTGAATGCGATGTTAACAGTTGAGCTATACAGTGAAAGATAACTCCAATACCAGCTCTAAAATTGTCTATCAGTCTCTTATAATTTACAGACTACGCATGGAGTAATGTCACTATGCTTAACCTAAGCACTTCCTTCCTACTTCAAGGACACCATGGAGACCGGATTTTGATGTCTAGGATATTGGGCACTGCAGTAATTGCTGAAGGTAACATACGGGATATGTAGCAGATATGAACATAGGACGCCATCAATAAATCAAAACAATTTATGACATTATTTAGGTCGACGCAAACTTGAAGAAAAGGAGTACCCAGGTTCGCGGGAGTTGACGAAATAGCAAGTAGTTGTATTGGATAAACTAGGTATGACTGCAAAAATAATCAGTAAATATGTGCGCCGTTAATATACTACTTTGTAAATCACAACAGATTCCGTGAAGAGTGGTTTTTCTTCAGGATTTTCGGATGAGTCAGCAGCTTTACACTCCTCTTATCAATGCGGCAACCATTCCCCCGAAGACACTGACCGGCGCCGCCTGGACCACACACTGATTAGTTCTGTGCCGGTGTGTGGTGTCTAAAGGCTGGAAGACGCCCTTGCACATACGCACACACAATCAAGTGGGCTTGAAGATGTGTGTGAAATTTCGGATTAGAGTACGACCCACCTCGGTGACCAAATCTGTTAAAGGATTACGAATTGCCGGTTCCGTCAACTTCAGTTTTGTCTCTATGTTATCCCTACACTTGCATTAAGCTGCAAGCAAAATCAGCCCAAACTCATCGCAAAATCCCGTAGGGCCTTTTCCGTCGGTGGATACATCAGGCATTAACTCTAGAATAGATCTACGATAATCCTGTCATCATGCCAGTATAATAAGACAGTTGGATTATGCCTCCAACGGAGAAAATCTTTCGAAAGGAAACCCCATCATGGAGACAATTTGGCTGCAATAAACTTGTCACTTTCCTTGGGATGGAATTCGGTAAAAACTTAAAATTATAACAATTGGATAACTCTGGCTGTGCTGGAAAATTTGCCCGTGATCATAGTACCATTCTTTAGGACGGATCACACAACTACTGCAAATGAAGAGCAATAAATCTGAAGCCGCTAAAGAATCAAAGTGCGACAGCCCAATACTTTTTTGGTTCTAATGAGTTTAATCATTTATAGCCCCGGTGGTTTCTTCTAATGGATCGTCTTCTTCATAAGTTTCTCCACTGTGAGGCAGGACGGTACAAAAAACACTTATTGCGCTGACCTAGTCGAAATGACTTTTCCACGTTGGTCTATGACAATTTGTTGGAATGCCGAAACAGAGGCAGAGTAATTTTTTTATGAACCATTACTTATTCATTTTGTCACGATGAAGCACGCCCATGTGCAAAGACACTTAGCTATCCCAAAGACGCTCTCACGACGAGTTATATATCCGGTCACAACATATAGCGTTCGATGTCTTTTCAGCTGCAGTGCACCATTTTAATAAGTTGGTGTGTGAAATTGAGCAGAAACAGGTGACCAATCCGCAGTAATCTCTCGGAAAATCGGTCAGTTTGAGAAATTCATGAGGAATACTCACAAACAGTATTGCTCATAACAAAAATACGTCAATTTCCAGGACTCATTGCAGAATGAACTCAGAGGAAGACTGTGCGGTGCATCAGCGGATGAAGGAATCAGAAAAACGAGACGAAAGTGCATGTTTCAGTTTCATTTTTTAATCAAGTATCCATATTCTGAGCGATAACGAGTGCACCAACTACCATTGTCCGACAGCCCTGACAGTGGATAAATAACACCTACTACGCTGTCTGTAACAAAACTGCTTGCACCTGGTGCTGTTGGGTTTACTTCTAAGCGTAGATGTTTACCGAAACTTGTTAATGTACGCATCGCAACCGATTGCAAAAAAAACTCGCTGAATGTTCCACAGCATCCAGTTATTGATAGAAAACTATTCCAACTATTTTCATGAAGGAAACTACTCACAAGGTTGCTGAAAATTCTACGACAGCCCACGACCGGTTTCGCCCTTCTTGGGGCTCATCAGGTAGGCGCAGTCCCTGAGTTTCTGTCAACCTTATGTTCTACTATTGTTCAACTATTGTTAACTGAGCATTTTTAACTAACTTTTTTAACTCAAAGGATTTTTATTCCTTTGAACACTCAGGACTGGAATGCGTTCAGTGCGATGTCCATTCCACATTGACTGTGCAACTCTGTGTATTGTGAACCATTTATTACTGATGTCATAATTTCTCATAAAGTTTGACAGCAGTATCGATTAGTGGTATGAGGGTATGGTAAACATAGTTTTGCGTGCCCACTTCTCCGGATGTATGCAATTTGCTGGTCGTAAAATATTTCAGTCAGCATGGGTCATCATCTGTAGGGGTCCTGAAAAACCCCATTCTGGAAGAAATAAGAGCAATTTGACGGTTTCCCTGGGAAAATAAAGTAGTTATTCAGTTATTCACCATTAACCTGGAACCACGGATCGCTCTCATACTGCCCAAGAGGGTCGATTCCTAGTAACCGAAGACAACCCTGAGAGTTGCTTTTCAATCTGTCCACATGGATTCTCTGTTTCAAGCAGAGTCAGATGCAGCAATTGATTTGCTGATTTATCTCCGCTCTATTCCGGGATGTACATGCAAATTCAGGAATTCCAAAAAGTGACTCACGGATGATTCCATTCCCATTCTATTCTTGCCCAATAACTAGTTCCATTTACTCGGTAACATCTAGGCTCAAGTGGGTTATACTGGGTGAGGAGTCGCATCCACCTTCAATAAAGGCATCCACAAGATGAAAAGGATGAAAAAATCCGTAGAGCTTAATTTCATGGTACAAGGTCGCCTGGATTGAAATTTATGCTATCTTCTATGGGGTGGCAGGAGGGCCGATTCTCGTTTTCGCGCTACGAGCACTTCCATCAATCTCGTTCAACAAATTCGGAAAAGGAGTACTTGATTTGGATGACATTAACGAGCTGAACCGACGCGTCTGCCAAAACCGCAGCCAAATTTCAGGGTCAGAAGCCGTGCCCAAGTTTCATCATCTATCAATCTAGGTAATGAAACAACTAAGGCGTGTTAGCATTTGGTGCTGTTCTGGGAGCCAAACTGGACCGAAGATTACTTTGAGTTTCCGGGCTATTCCTGTTTCCCTCCACCGCTTAAAACCTGTCGAAGTGACGAGTTTCCAATTCCGCGAATCTTGAAGGAAATCCCTCATGAGTATGCACTGATGTCTCTTCCTTCGTATTCGAAAATTCACAAGTGTTGTATCTCCAGAAGGAAATTGTAGGACCTTAGTATCGTCATGCCTTTGTAATCATTACCACAAACCTGAGAGGTTCGATGTAAAATCACATCGAAGTGCATTGAATCCGTCAGTTCCAGGTTGAGGAAAGTTTGCTTTGTCGGATACCAGTGCATTGTACGGCATCCAAAAACGTAGCTTCACAAACGCCGAACGAGCGAATAATGACAGTCGTGCTGTGTAAATCCTAAAAACCGATACATTCCGCCCCTAGACCACGCAGTTACTTTCGTATACAATTATTCGTTATGGGTAGCCTTTTCCACAACAGAAGCAACTAAGGGACATTTTATTTTTTGGGCGCAGCGCATGATCGATGGTGACATGGATGTACACTTTTGAATCGCGCAGACTATATCGGCCGAGTAGAAATTCAATCGTATGGATTGTCACTGTGATCATTAGACACGAGTGTTGACATCGCACAGTGGGTCCTAAAGCAACCGGATAGATTAGGCTTGTACCGTTATTCGTGTTCGTTTTCCCCTATATTCCACGCTTGGACTGCAGTTGAAGAAAGTGTGACTCGCAAGCAATCAACAACCCATTAGGCCAGAACTACTCAAAAAGTTGACACTGGTAAAGAAAGAACAGATCGATTGTGACTGTGGTTAGATAATAATCTCAAGGGACTTCCCTCACATTAGTCTGCCTGATAAAGGAACGTCAGTTACTCCCACGTAACTTAGAAAAGTAGCAGGAAACTGAGCTGAATTATAAATATTAAATATCTAGGAACGGATCATGGGAAGTTTCACACCGTATGCTTACAGATTATAAGGTGGGTTTTCCACACTGAAGATCGTCGGGTATCATTGCATCATGTTCATGATTTCGCCATTTCAAAGCAGCAGGATATTTCGAACCTAAGCGAAGTGGAGGTAGGCTGTATCCACAGTTGACCTCGCTAACTTAACTTGCGGACTGAAGACTGAAAAGCGATTCATTTGGCCAGATGCAAGCCCCATGTCAGCGTGACTTGATTGGAAAACGGTGTCAGTTTTGCTTTATTGACGGTAACATACAAAGATAACCAGAAAATGATGCTCCTGTGGTCATTTTAAACTCCGCTTATTGATGGCAAAGCCGGCGTTGCCATTTTGGCGTACGACTGATACGCAACTCCTACAGAGTGCGAGGACAGAGCTAGCGCATCAACATAAAAACGACACCATCATAAAGACACGAGAAGTCGAAATTCCCCGTTAGATAATTTCATTTCACACACACAGACATGCAATACTGCGGCTGAAGCGGAACAATGTTTCAAGCTCTCCGAAGTTGTTTGGTCTCTCTTCGGAGGAGGTTTCTCTTTGAGTTTTACAGTGGCGAACTTCGACTGAGGCGATGAGCACTCATCTGATATACTGTTCCATACCGATCTCAAGCGGGTAGAAGAACCTGCATCCTCACCTCGAAAGAGCGGTAGAATGGAGTACGGTTTACTCATTCTGGAAGACCTCTAGAACGAGTAGAGTGAAATGACTGACCGATAAAATAGCATCGACAGCTGCCCCAGGTCTCAATCAATGACCTAGCAGTACCACACGCGGTGCACATTTTTTCTCACAGACTTCCTTTGTCAACAGCCTACGAGACGGATTTACACAAAACATAGCATTGTTTTGCACTGCCCGTTTGTCACTTAAGATTGGGTCAGCCCGTGTATGTGTGCATGTATGTGCGTCCACAACCTCCCAGCTGTGACCATCCGTGGGAAAATGTTGTTCTGGATTAATGTGGTGCGTCAACATGACGCACACAACCGTTGTTTTTGCTGACAGAGTCTTGGTGCAGTTTTGGTGTCAATGATTTTGCATTTCTTGGAACAAATTACATTCAGTGTTATTTCAGGGTTCGCGGGGGAAACGGGAGAAAACTGGTCGGGAAACCTTGAATCTGGGAATGTAATTTTCCCTATGATGTTTTGGTTAAATGCTAATGATGTTGCACTTTGTACATCCGACTTTTTCGGCACACAAACTCGGACCGACCACTTACAGTTGGGTTTGAAATCCCTCATAGTGATTTTACATGACGCGGCATATGTCGAGACAAGGCGGCTGTACGCCGCTGACCCTATGTGATTCGATCAAAGTTCGCTCGTATATTTTTAAATGTAATAGAAATCTTCGGTTACATACATTTTGGCCATATAAACGTACACTTGTTTTGGGCCTACCAGTAAGAATGTTAACGTATTCGGAATTTAGATTGGGGTCGATTAACCGCAAAACTTACGGGCTTCTACTTGTTGAACAATAATTGAAAACGGATTGCATATGGTCAGCCAATCTAATTGTCATATCAGGTCATCGTGAGAAAGCAATCTCACCCTAATCCAACTTGTGCACCAGAAAGTGCTGTTTTGAAATTTGGAGGGACGAAGTTTCTAAGCCTTTTCAGGAATGTGGGAATTCCCACATGTGGTCGAAGAAGTCGAATACTCGAAATAATGACTTGAGAAATCCCCCCTCCCAGTGTGATAGGGCTCATGTCCGAATTGGATTACCACTTAACACTGCTTGAAATACTGGTTGGTAGACCAAAATCGGTCAGCGCAAATCCGAATGAGGTACAGTGAACAAACCAGTGATGCACCTGTGGATGTGGGATTACAATACCAGCGGGCGGGAACTCAACGACTCGATACAAGCCATCGGTCGACCTAAAAATATATGGCACAACAGTGAACGCCAACACCGAATACTTGTTCGTTATTAGCTTGGTGGTATCATCCACCGACTTCTCATAAGATTAAGCATATTATCGCAATTCGCTCAATACAAAACCGCACTGGTTTCTCCAAGGTCACCAACCGGTCAGGTGGTTGTACGCCAGTAATCATGTGGTTATTGATATCGTCGGAGTTAGGATTATAATGGGGTCCCACAGGGTATGGATTGCAACTTAAAGGATCTGTCTTCACTCGAGTTGGCATTATCTTCAATAAAAGCACTTAAGGACCTATTCAGGATGAGTAAGCCCAATATTTTATTATAACACGAAAAGGAGGAAATTTTAGACAGGTCGTTATTTGAAGAATATGCATTTTGCTGAATTTTCCGTGTTGTCTACAGTCAAATAGACCAACGCTTCCTGCACAGTCTCTGAAAATAGACAACTCGTCTTCCGGATACGGAAATGTCGAAACAAAAAAAACATGCTACAGTAAATTCAAGATCCCGAGTTAAAAAAAACGCATAAGTATGGCATACTTTGAAGGACACTGTTTGGTGCATCCCATTTCCATTTCTCATAGAAATCGTTATTGATGGCTGCCCCTTAGGAAAGCAAGGTGCGATCGATCAGTTCAGAAAAAACAAGTTTGCAAGGTTAATGCCATGTCTGTTCCTGTGCATCTAAACTTTCAGCCTTGCAGATACTAGTGTGAAGTTTAACTTCCAGGGTGCGAAGACTTATCATTCACTGAGACTTCGGGTCGCAATGTAAAACATCTCCATAAAGAATTTGTGCAGGTACCTGTTTGACGTCAATGTTACTAGATGGATTTCCTTTGAAATATTTCGTTTTTTTCGGCTGAAAAAAGACACTAGATTGCTTTGGACGCTTTGAAGTTAGCTTCCTAAATTAACTGATTTACTCACATTGAACGTTGTCATACGAGAGAAACCTCCTTTGAGAAACCACGGTTTGTGACGACGGATGGTTTTGTGTTGCAGTTCTCCTTCTACGATCTACAGGAGGAACATTTTTTATCTTCGAGACGGTTAGCGCATTCATCAGTAGAAATATATTTTTCCACTGATACCCATTCGCAAACGGGCTCTCAAGATGACGAAAACTTACTAACTTTCATGATTTTCTGCATCAGTTTTGTCCCCCGTAGAAAAAAATAGCTGTGCAGCATTTCACTTGGTGTTTCGGCCTCGAAATTATGAATGTTCCGGCGCGAAAATTTGCCCTTTTTCGACCACGCCGTCTTTAGATTTTACGCTTGGCTAAGTTGACGTGGGTCCAAATTCATCCTTCTAGACTCTGAACAAGCGCCAAGTGACATTTCATCACAAAATGACATTTTAGAGCTAACGCTGACTCATTGACTATTGCAACCTTAGTACAGTGTCGAAAATCCGATAAATTCGGCTGGCTGATGAGGAGGCGGTCGGTATCGAAATAAGGTTTGTCTACCAATGGCTAATTGGCATACATACCATGTTCCACGGCAATACGTACTCATTATTGTAAGCGTCGACAAAAGCTCCAAACAAAGGGCTGATGAAACCATGTTATTCTGAACGTGCAATTCTGATAGTTCTAAACAGGTGATGGCAACAAATGCACGCAGCTTCCCGACACCTCAGCGGTGTGCACAAACTTACAATTGTGTGATATGATGTATCCTCCTCATTTGCCAAATGGTATATAACTTGTTGTAGAAACTCAGACAACACAACCATGTTCACACATTGTTAGATAGAATTTAAAATTTAGACCATCACCTCTCTTGCCTCGGATGATCGAAAATTCCTGTTTTTTTTGTGGCACAACAACGCAGACATATGTGGATGTTTGTAAATCACCGTAGTGCGGCAAAATTCATGGTAAAACTGACTGTAGTGGTCGCATTCAGAGCCGACGGTAGTCCAACACCAAACAAGATGAACAATACTATTTGTATGATGTCGCTGATGATGAGGAAAGAATAATATCCATCACACATGTGGACACTTACATGGGGCTGGTTTCATTGGAACGGGAATGAAATCATTGCTGCAACATGTTGTCATAAAATTCGGGAACCTAAGGTTTACCCCTTCAAAACTTAATCTTATACAATTTTTTTTCAGTGTGTTCTAGGAAGTTGGAACACACAGTGTCATTGAAAACGAACTGCGTGACATCTGGCAAATAGGCAGACAGATTTCGTTAAAGTAGTCAGAATAAATGACCTTATCAATTAATACTTACTTCCTATTGGATGTACATATTTTCTAGGATTCTCTAAACTTTATCAAGGCCGCAAAAACGTATAAGTTACGTTTGGTTCCTCGATGTCATGACCAAAATTTGATCATCTCGGTAAGTAGCTGACGCTTTATTCTTGACTGGGATTTTATGGATGCTTTCATAACTAGCTATTCTCCGTCACGGATGACAGATCGAGAACCGGGAACTATGTGCCGTAAATCGCAAAATTCCTTTAGAGGAAAGGCGTATTTTTATAAGAAATGACGTGAACTCAATTGGGTGTCAAGTAATTTTTCATCTGCGATTACAGCTAAGCCGAAAACCCACAATGAAACTGTTTTTCTACACGTATTCACAACTAATCAGTCGCCTATTTTTGTTTTTCGGATTGCTGGTTTTCCCTATTGGGACGATTTAATGAAAAACCATGAAAACCGAATACCATCATTCACTGAAGTTAAACTGTGGGGTGGTTCAAAAAATGGTATCATTAGAAATAATTAGGCGCGTTACCTTGAGACTATTAGGTTAGTTTTCAATGAACCTACCAAGTTATGTGCACCAAAATGCCTTTCTTAAGCATTTTCTACAGTTTTTTCAAAACAACCCCAAATAGTGCATGGCGAAATCTATGACAGCTTGGTAGTTATCGTGCTCCCAAACGTCATAATTCTCTGCATCTTCACCACGACACATTGTGCTCATTGATTTATACTCTCATCATTCGCGTTTGACTAACGGGACCACTAGTTCTTCTCCTTACTCACTCATATTAACGGAGCTGGAGACCACCAAACAGGTTCCGTAAGCTGATGCATGTACAACAACATCAGGTAACTGAACGTCTTCATCCCGCGAGAATGAACGAATAGAATGCCCTAATAAACCACTTGCTATAAACTATCATAAACGGGTGGATTGAGGTGGTTTAATCGTTCTAGGGGACTCTTCTCACCTATAAAGATTCTTCTGGAGCAAAAACGTGCTACACTCGAGCCATGCAGCGCCAAAAGAATCATCTAAGTTTACTACGATTTTCGAAATTCGTCCCAACCAAACCATCACCTATATGCCTTGTTAATATTCATCTTAACACGCGTGTTCTTTCATTATGCTAACAAAGCACCAGTGTTCACCTCTGGTGGTGATCTTAACGATGAAAGAGAGGTCCTCTTTCTAAAAACTATGGAAACGTTTATTTACTTTTGTGCACGAATATCATACGTTTCCTTAGTCTTGCCATCAATACTTCAGAGCAAACTTCAAGAATGTATAAGTAGTATACAGCACTGTTGGTATTTCAACAAACTTTGATGGCCGATTATCGGGGAAAGAAGCCCTAAGAACACCCCCCCCCCCCCCGAAAAAAAACGATCGTCCTTGAGAAGAAAAACTTTGGACCAGGAGAATGTTTATGATTCAGTGTTCTTTTCCGCACTCGTACGTGCAGGCACTTTTTTCGCCGAACTTTCAGCTTTTAGTGCACTGCTCGCAAAAACAGATCGGACTGGGTTTTTGGGATTCCCAAATTAATAGCCAGTGAAATCTTCAATAAATCTGGACTTTAGACCGTCTTGAATATCAGGAACAGTATTTTTTAGAATCCAGGTTTCTGAAAACAGACAGTCTTGACCGTGGTCGAAATCACACAACCGATGCTGATTATTCTATAAGAATGGGAATAATTTTATAACCGACAATGCAAGTCAAACCTCGTGCCAAAAAGTGCTAGACGGTGGTTTCGAGGACTTCACTCGCAGCGGCTTGAATTTTTTCTTCGTATGAATCAGTGGTCATTTCTTACAGTAGATAAGGACGATATCAGTAAGCCACCCACTACTGTAAGCGTTTTTTACCAGAATGAAAATGCTTTCCTTCATGGTGATTTTTTATCATGACTAAACCCTCGAGTATCCTGTTTAGAAAGGAAAATACCCCACAAATCGCACAGACTTTCCATAACAGCTATGGTTGCTAGAGCAATCAGTCACCGTTACATCGCTTGACGCGCACTGCGTGATGGTTTCTTGTCTGAAGACAGGTAATTCACACTGTTGATCAGTTCTTCTAACTGTGTGACGTAAATGTTCAGCTACTAAACCAAAATGTTAAAAACTCGAAGTTCCCTAAGGGTGTGGGAAGTGCACACTGCTAATGATTCCAAGCGTGATTCCTGGCTTTCCATCGCAGATTGGCTTCACTTCTAGGATGAAACGTAGACTGAAAAACGATACAGTGTATTTCCTATTGAAGAAAGCGAACAGTTGCAGTGATTAAGCAAGGTATACTTCCTCAACTAGCTTTACAATAATTCTCTAAAGTGAAATTCTGCTGTTGTTAAACCAAAAATGAGCACCAACTTTCCTTAGGTCGCAATAAGCTCGCTAGAACCTACTTAGTCATAGGCTGATGCCGCAGGCAGAAGAGATAAAACGTGCAGCAAAAAAATCAGCGGAATATTGTTCGTCAAAGTAACCACTCCCCTGTTTTCGCTGGAACGGCTTTTTCAACTTAGGGAGCGAGACGGCTCATATCGGTACCACACGCACTTTTAGTGGTTTCCGTTGTTTAAACTTAGTTAAGACACCGGAAGACACCGGTGTCGGCGAGACACTCAGGTGAGATGTTATTGATCCGTCAAGGTCACTCGAACTATAAGTCGACTGAATAGCGACCGGGGTAAAGGTAATCAACTACATTCAAAGAACGATTGACGCTGTATAGTAGTGAAACTATACATGAATAAGCATATTCCTGGGACTACCGCTTCATGCACTCCGTAGTTTCGTCCAGCGTTTGTACATTAACTGCCTGGAGTACGTGGCGTGCCTCAATACTGTCTAAACGTGCTTTATGACAAGGAATGTAAACATTCTTGCATATTCAGTTTACCGCAAGTGGACATTGTGTATTGTTTACCTGGTTTTATGATTCACGTTACATCACGATTTATCTGGCTGTTACTTCCTTTGATCACCGGCGCGTCGGATAACAGTCAACACCTAACCTGACTCTCCGGCGTTTTTGATGAGGTATTTAGTAAAAAACGATCTGATCACTGCCAGCAGGAGTAACCAGACACTTTGGGTCAGTGTGATAATGCCGATCAAATTAAGGATATGAACGCCGGTCGTTTTGAGGAAGCTTCGCACCTCGTTTTAATTTTGGAAACTGCAACACCAGACCGTAACCCCATTGGAGTAAAATCAATCAATCAATTTTTCAGCTGTAAACCGCGTACCAAATTCACATTGGTTCCAGCTGCTACAGCTTCGGCTACCGGAAAGTGGAAGTGTTGGACATACTGACAAGCCTTGGAGGTGATGGCATGTTTAGTTAGTTCGGGACCAGGGTAGCTACGAATTGATGACGATGGCTTTGATGCACGAGCAAAATTTTCGTCCTTTACCATAGTTGGAGCATAGTAAAACCAGATTATCCCTTTGATCTATGACGCGGCATTGTACGTCAGCCCTTTTGTCACCCAAAACGACATACCCAAGAGATACTCCTATATAAAGTTGAATATCATCAGATATGTGCAGACGGTTTCGAAGTGCTTCGGTATTACAAAACTCCGACGAATTGATCTTCCGCCTGGTTGTTGTTTTCTGCGCCAGCCCACAATGGCTGATTGCCATGGTGCCCCGCAGCACGTGCACCTACAGGTGCTACGCACGTCTTGATATTATAATGTTTCATACATCTGATAAGACCTAACTGCCTTTACATTAGAGGAAAAGAATCTGGTTAAGAAGCACACGAATCATAATTTTATCATGGGTTCCTCTCACTTTCTTTGGACGATTTTCAATTTTATTATATAGTACATCAATATAGTACAGTAATCAGATAGATGATAATCACCAAGTCGCCTTCAGACAGCTTTTAACCGATAACCACTTTATATGCTAACAGAAAACCAGCAGTTCATCACTTGAGATGGACGTCAGATGTGGACCGGGCATTTGTAAAAACCAAGCCAAATCTGCAACAAAGTCATGTATTGATGCTGTCAGGATTTTGGTGGTATCTGAGGTACAACCACCATATAGTTTCGTGCGCCTAACATCATTGCAAATGAATGAATATGGTTCATCTTCTTGCATACCCTAGCCCAGGTTTCGTGTGTACCTTTTTCCACGAGTTTAAGCCGTAACACATAAGATAGTACACACGCAGTCAACCTTGGACATTGATGGACTGGTTCCTTTACTCGCACACACATTGTTGAGTACCTGAGCTTGGACTGTATCTCACAAAGTACCACTCAATAAAACATAGTTTGTCCTTTCTTTTCCATTATATTATACAGTCAGGTTGGCGCAAATTAGGGCAGAAGAGAGACAAATCGTAGACGGAGGCAATCATCTGTTTCTCGGTCTTCTACTTACAGACAAACATAGTATTGTCATGGCAACATCACCAAAGCAAAGTGAAGTTTTTTAGGCTCTTGTTGCTGCTTACCTATCAAGCTAATTATCACGCCTGTTTTGATAGAGTATCACTGCGGGTGCTCTGACATTTACTGATAGTCATTTGGGATATAACAATACCGATCGCGATTAGCGCTAATTTATGAAACGCAAAACTTTCTATAGGTTAAATATGATCATTAAAAAGATTCCCATTATCTTAGGTTAGTTGTACGGTTTGTTCAACGGTTTCTTCGAAAAGGGTACCATCCGGACAACCCCTGAGGTCACAAACATCTTACCTCTTTGAGTGGAAGCACCCATAATGTAAAAACCAATAATGGCGTTCTAAATTAATTTTCGAAGGCTGGTTACTCCAATTCAGCTAGATCCACGGATTCGTAGATTCTAGTTCAAGCTGACTGATAAGTGCGCGTAACTAACCTAAAGTGTAGAAACGTGTAAGGCGATATGACCTCAAGCGATGGATGAAACATCCAGATAATACCGATCGCAGTATCAAACAGTGCCATGTAAAACCGGCTGGTTATAGGAGGATGATCGTGCATTACAGTGCACGGTCAGTTACTGAGACGGTTTCCTCGGTCACCCAAAATCTGATCATTACCTCAAGGAAGTTTTGCAGAGCCAGATGGGCTAGCATGAATACGCAGTTAAGTAAGAAAAATTCACTATTTTGCCCAAGCAAGATGACATGAATCCCACAGAGCTGTTGTGCCGTTAGTCAATGCTTCTAGGCTCAGAGTGACATGATCTCTTCTAAGTTATATACAGGCTGTTGGAATAGTGCAACAGACGTTTATCTTGCAGAAAATATTAGGTTTTGAAGCTGCGAAATAACGAATCAATATGGTCTCAATATGGTAATCGCTACAGGTTCTCAGTTAAATGGGGCGTTGGACCAACGATGGAGACAGAAAGAACGCACATATTTACCAGGCATTTAGCGGGGTAAATGAGTAGCTTACTAAGCGAGCGGAAGGTCATATCTGAGCACACATTCTGCAATAGGCATGCCGAGAAGCCTTCCAGAGCGCCAAATAAAGTTCAAACGCAAGCTATCTACTTATCCGAACGCATCAGAAACGCTTTACAAACCTTTAAAACTCATTACATCCAAGTAGTTACTCCTCTTCTAACGGACCACCTGAAATGAACGGCAAGAACTAGTTCCTACTGCAACCCGGCAGCCCTTGAGAAAGGTTTCACCCTTTGACCAAAAGTAATGCTATTTAGGAGACCGTCTCTCGTAATGGTGGTTGCTCTAGAAGAGAAGTTATAACCGGTTTTAGGCACTTAACTGCAAACTAACACCGTGACTAGTATGAATTTGTGGCATAATATTCTAGCCAGTCAGGACCTTTGCCACCAAGTTAGTCATAATAAATGAGTAGTCTGTAGACAGTGAGGAAATCCCCATCATATGTACTTCTTTGGGCATAGGTATAATGTGGCCTAAAAACTATACTAGGAGCAAATTCAACGTGAGTTGATTTGATTTTCCCACTGCAAATTCTGAAGACTTTTTGTTAGGTTACGACGGGTCGTTCCACTGTGGGACAGGTGTGCCCTGGAGAGCTGATGGCCATGGTTTACCCAAAATAAGGTAAACTCAGGAAGGTAACAAATTTTGTTTTCACAAGGGAACTTCCATGATGGGTGAAATTTCTGCTTATACCTTCCTCTGTTCATTTGCTGGCGACTTCTCACACAGGGAAACAGAAATAGCTTGATTGCCTTGTTGTTCGATTTGTGCAGAAAGTCGTCTATGAGCAGATTCGGAAATACGAAGAGCTCTGAGTCAGCACCGTGTACTCTAGGCATTGCCGGGACCTACGGTATGGGTCTTTTCAACATCCAAATAGCATCACCTCCAAAACGCCATGTCCGTACTATTGGTGACAGACGATCACGCTTATGGGCAAAAACTTTGTGGCGGGGGATACTTCAGAAGGATACTTCAACACGAGTTGCCTGGCTAGATATATGTGATTCCCTCTAGCGTTGTACGTCTGGTCGCTGCGACAGTGCACTATCATCGACAGTGGATTATTCGATTCCGCAACTAAACCTGGATTTGAAATGCACTCCACTTTGAACTGAGGCGATAGAATTTTTCCGTGCACGTCCTTTTTTCGCAATGTGCGATGAATTATAAACAACTTTTCGTGAGTAAACAGTTCAATATTTAGTGCGCTACGGATTATGTCAGCGGACATCGTGACCTCGGTTTGCAAGTCACGGCAAAAGGAAAGACACACTGGGTTCAAGTCCAACTTACTCGTATTTTGTGATCCTCTCTGAAGTGACAGATCCAGTCACTCTGTAGTAGCCCTCGTCGTTTGTGAGCGCTGTATCGTCACCGGCAGATCTCCCACTTGTATAATAGATGAGGCATGTTCCGTTGGTGAAGTTTGCCTGGAACGAATAGAAAATGACTTTAGTGTCACTTGAAAATGACAAATATGAAGCGTAAAGAAAGTGCAACTTGCTGAGTATAATGCACATACAACCCCTGGATTTTTCTCCGTCATGTAATCTTTCCATCAAGCACTACACAAAAATAACAGCCAGAAAACTACATCCATTACCCCCAGGAAATCATGTGATTTCTGTAGGGGTTAATGTGCATGACCGTGTTTCAGAGCTATCCCAAATATGTGAAGATTTACCTGAAAAATGTCGACCATGAAGTAGGATGGTTTGGTTTTACTAGCCACGCCACAGTTGTTGGGTGTGGCATTTACAACGATCGCCATCCGTTGTCAGTTTTCGCATCACAATCCCACGCTCGCAGATTCTGGAACTTACCGCATTCACGTAAGGAACAATGACTCAGCATTGGGATGGAAGCCTGCTTCAATCAGCTGAACGGCTTAGAGACCAAACGGAGAAACTTGATGGGCTGTGACTAATTATCAGTCCGCATTTTGTGGCAACATACTATCGGCTACAGCTCGCCCATTACTTCTGAGCAAATTTGTGTCGTTTGTTGTTTCTGGTAGTCTGACACCTTTTACTCTATTTGGCGGATGAAAACTGAACAGATGAGCTGATTTTTTAGTGCAGTCGGCGACTTATCTGTGAGATTCAGATGCAGAATCGAGTGGAATTCTCTTTATGAGGAACCCTGAGTAGTTTTGTTTCTCTGGAGATGCCATTACTTGAAAGGACAAGGAAAGTTGGTGCCCATCCAGGAATCAGTCTCCCATATAAAAAAACCAAACGTTAAAGGTGGTTTCAAGTAACCATTTAGGGGTTTGTGGTCTCTTCTGAACGTTGCCTCACCAGGGAAGATTACCGTATACACATACATCACGCGCGTCCGCTGTTTTGTTGCATGTAACAAAAATTTTGACCCACGAAAATAAAATGAAGGGGCACATGTGCCCCTCTATGGACAGGCTAGTCCCGCGCTGGGCCACCCCGCAGAGCAGAACACCTCTGGTTCCCATCCAGGAGTGATCGTCTCACACCAGACTTATACTAATCATTCCCCTCAAGCGACCTTTCCCACAGTATTTTCAAGCGCAGTGTTCCTTCAGAGCAAAAGAGATACACTGGCCAAAATTAAAACCGGACGAACGAAGAATCAAAGTTCGTCCGGTTTTAATTTTGACTGAGAACATCCACAGTTTGTTGTTGCAGACTCTGAAGAGGAGTAAGGATGGACAGACAAAAGACACACAACATCAAACCAAAAATACGAATTAGTTGCAAGGAATTTACCCATACAAGAACTAAGAAGCATACGTCCAAACAAAGTGGCTAAGCTATCAAAAAGGGATGAACCGGAACACATGCCTTTGTTTCAGGGAATTTAGAAACGCTGACCAACTAATCGTCTGTCTGCCGGACTGGAGTGATGTGTATCTCTTAAACCATTAGTCTAATTCAGCTGGTGATCAACTTTGAGTTCCTTATCTAGTTCGTCCGCACCCATCCGCATCACTTTATCCAAAGTACCTACCGTATAAGTGGACTGAGATAGCAAACCACTCACTAGACAGCTGTGTCTAAATCAAGCATGCGGAGGGATCACACGTTGGAGACTTTCCAATCCCAATGAAAACGACAACAGTACCCGTGAGAAACAATGGCTACTGGCATAGGAATTGGTGCCAGAGCGCTTGCACTCCACTTCTGCGTGGTTTGGCTTACGACATACAAACGTGAGTTTACTACTGAGACATCGATCAACCCGTAATCTTTAGTATACGGCAACTCTGTATCGTTTCTATTGAAAGTTAAACAGAATAAAATTACTGAGACAGTTCCAAAATATTCACAACGGTCAACTTACTAATAAACTGGTCCCATTCTAAGGCAACCAGCGCTACAGAAATCGACTGGATGGAGGGACTAGTATTCTGGTGTCTCTCCATTGGAAAACTTTGTTTTTAGTGTGGCATTGATGTATAGTGTAAATTTAACGAACGAATTTAAACGAATGAACGTTACCAAGCTAGAAGGCTGAATTAACCTTCAACACTGAATCGACTACTCATAGGACACTGACTTATTCGTCCGTCAGATTTCGGTATGCATACAATGAATTCACTGTCAAATTATGGAGCTCCTTTTACGTATTAGGGTTTTTCAAGATTAATGGGCTTAAAATTCGGTTGTTATTGAATCCTTGGAACCTACATTTTTAACGGTGCCGAAGAAACCACCTGAGTACTTGGGTGCATGAACCGTTGTAGTCCTGCTGAATGTACTTACTTCACCGTCCGCATTTCAGTGGGTTGTCACCTCAAAGGGTATTTTGTGCGTCATGTACCGGTGTTCAAATCATTCATGCTCTCACGTTTCTCTCATTTGCGCCATCTTACTCCTGCTTAATTGCGAGGTACATCACCTTGTCTATATACATGATCCGATGGCATCTAATTTATTAGGCAAGTCTATCTTCGAACCGCATAGTGCCTAGGCTCCTTCGTAGAGCTGACCAACCTGATGATGAAACGCTCCATACCAATGTCTCAGTCAAGTATGTCTGATTTCCTAGAACACCATCAAGCGTACACAGAGCCACAGTCAAGGTAAGACTATTACTGCAGCCAACTACACCTTGACTTGTGCGCACGCTTCTTATTCTCATGACGTCATGTGACTACGTTAGAAAGTCATCTGATCAAGTTTTCCGCCGGCACACAGCAACAGATTAGACCACACGTGGTACGCACCGACTCACGGCCAAAGCACGACACACAGCCACACTCCTATTCACTCGCAGTGTCAAAGAAATTGTGCGGCTCAGATAACAACACAGACATCAGTCTACATGTTCTAACGGACATAAACAAACAAAAGAGATCCGATGGATTCTTCATGAATAACCGGTCCATCTGAGTAGCATTTTAAGTAAGACACCGAGACAATTTTAACTGCGATAACACCATTCCCATCTACGTTGCCAGTGTTCACTGCTAGATTAATCGAGGTCAAAACACCTCTTCTAAACATCACCACCAACAATGAAACCATTCGGTGCTGTGAGAAGGCTGATGTGTTCCGCCACGAAGATATGACTCTAGCCTGTATGCATATTCACCCACGCATTGAAGTCAGGTGACCATGATGCAGTTTGATTTCAGTCTTTGACACCTTCACTATGCATATTCGATCCAGCAGGATCAAGCTACACCTTACGATAGGCACGACTAAACACAATAGCGTGAGATGTACGAGTGGTCTGTGAAGGATTAGGAGATCCAATTATTTTGAAATCAGTGCACCTGTAAGCCATATGCCGTTGACACCTCGCTAAAGTAACAGAGCGGCAATGTAATGGACGTTTTCAACAGCCCGTGGGGTAAAATGCTAGCGACCCGCTTGTACGTCTCGAAACCCGCTTACCCGTTTCGGTCCTGATAATTAGAGGAAAAATTTAGCCAATCAGAGATCAAAAAGATACCGAAACAAAATTTCTAGTCTGCGCACTTCAGAATAAGCGCATGTTTTAGGCAGTCCTGAAAGCCGCGTGTTTACACCAAGTATCAAGTTACACACACGTGACACGGAGTCAACCACTGACTGTAAAACCGCAAGAAACACTAAAAGAAGCAAAGGAAGTTATGGGCACTGAAGGGGAGGCTTTTCAGAACCATGAGAATGGACAACGTTAGGAAAAATGCCATTATCTGGGGTCATTACTTTGAGGCAGAAGAGAATGCCGTATACATTTCACAGTGAAGCATATTTGATGTGGTTTCTACTGATATACATATCTAATGAAAACACCAATACCTTACACAGAGTTTGGCGTCAAAAACGAAGAAGATTCAGACGAAAAGCAGATTGCAAATTACGCAGATGTGATTGTAAATGTTAACCTCCATTTCATGATATTCTTTAACTGAAGCAGTGTGTTATCTCAAGCAACTGTCATATGTCGAATATCACTCCAAGTGAAAAATTAGGCGGCCGGTGTGTAGCATATTCATTTGAAGAATAACATGAGCCGGAGATTAAGTGGAGTATCTTGTTGAAACCAATGTACTTCGCCAGTCACGTATAATTTGTTGTCAAATTAGAACATGAGTTTGACGAAAATTTTGGGACTAAGCTATCCTAATGAGCCCCAAGAAGGACAAAACTAGTCGTGGGCTATCGAAGAGTCTTCAACATAGGTAGTAACTTGCGGCGTAACACGTATTTTGTTTTCAAGCTCGTAAAATTATCCCACATGGCCAGAGTGGTTGCTGTGCTATAGCCGCTCAGACAGTGGTGTTTCGAATATTTACGATGGAGCGATGACAGAAACCTACACTTTCACCTCTCTGTTCTACAGGCCGAAATTCAGTCTTCGCAGATTGACCGGAAAATAAAATCATGAACGTTCCTTCTTCTGTCCTGATAATTATTCTGGATAGTCCATAGCAAAGTGTAAAATCCCTGAAATCGATACTAACTTTTGTTGCTGCAAACCAGCAATGCATGTCACTGGTCGCGCAGAATCATAAACCCTAGACATCTAACATGCCAGTCGAATGTGTTACCACCAACCCTCCAGAACAGGAGCCCGCCTGCGGTAGCCCACGCCACACGTTTGATGCCCGGTGTTCAGTGCCAAGCATATGCATTGTTGATTGGCTCTAATACGAGAGAAACACGAGTCTAGTGCATGGCCGTTGATCAGATGGTAATTGATATTTTCGCCGATTTTAGCGTTTCGGTTGCAAACGATTCGTCGCCATACGAAGAAACAGTCAGTTCGCGTTTGCTGATGACGTCTCCTCGGATGGTGATGAATCGCTTGCAAGCCAACTGCTAACCTCATTGAACGGATTAACTGTCACTGATCAGTACTCAATTAAGGCACTCGAGTAGCGAATACTTTGAGCAATCAAATCCCGTGCTTTCTCTGTTTCGTGTGAACTTACCAGAATGATTGTATCAGGACAGGAAGAGGACCCTTAAAACGAGAGTGATGTGAATGTACATCTTACAAATCCAGCTACCACTTTCAACTAATCTTTAGAGAACGCCCGCGGAAACCAATTATCTCTCAGAGGGCAAAACTGAAGAACACCCCACTGAATGTTAGAATTTTATAGATCAGTCAAGAAATTCTTGCTGTTCGGTTTTGCGAACAAATCATAATAAGGTTGTTTAAGTCAAGTAAATTCAGAAAAGGCCTGCGACTTGTAAGTACACAGCGCTAAAATATCTCGCTCCTAACGATCACAAACCTAATCAAGAAGCTTGAATAATGATATCGCTGCTGGTTTCCACGACGTCCTTGCGCAAAGTAATTCTTCTAGATAGCCCCATGTTGTTATAAAACAGCTGACGTCATGGGCCATAAATTTCGGGAAGCCAAAAAGGGTGACTTACAGACACATATATACGCAGGGTTTTTGATCAGAGTTGCAGTCAAATAAAACTTTCCAACAGACAAGACCCATTGAGGCCATAAGCAGTTCTCCAAGTGTGGAGTATCGATTCTTTTGGGGTGTTATGGATACACATCCAGATCCTGATTACAAATCAGTAGGTCTATCCTAAGACCACCACACAAGGGAACGAGCGTATCTACTCTTAACTAATGGAGCCCAAACGTTAACTTTCGGAAAACATTTGAACACACGATATTAAGACCGAGTCACACTGTTAGTAATATGTGGGCCACATAGTCATATTTCTGAAAATCCCATAACTGCATGAAGTGGTGAAATTGTTTTGGTGAGTAGTTCTTCCAGCTTTCAAAACAACACTTGAACGTACTGAGTTCAAAAATAGATTGGTTTTGTCCGGGTTGGAAGAATTACAAGAGTGCTTCCCAGGACCTTACTGAGTCGGAGGATGCTTCAAGTGTCTCAGTGTGTGACAGCTAAGCACTCGCTATGTGAAGAGATCCAGATCTTCGCCGCCAGCAATGGATGATCTCAACTCAACCTCCCAAAACTGAGAAACGGTACGGTTTCTCTCGTATGAACGGAAGAAATATTTTCTAGTCCCCGTAGTCAGATTTTCTATTTCCAATTATGTCTTGGAAACACGTTTTTATCCCATATAGCTCCGATTTTCTGAAGGCGTGTGATTTCATTCTATCTAACCAACGTACCAAATATTTTTGGGATTAATTACCCAAACCTATTCTGACGTGTTATGCTTTGAAAAACGACGTACCCTCATTCGCATGGTTTGCTGTCGGAAAAAGAGCAGGTCTAGTTCCACATTTTGTTTCCGCCATTTTTTCATATACGTAATGAACGGTAAATAGAGAGTGTTGATTATTCCATTTATCAATAGACTTGTTGTTTGTTACATCAAAGAAGGATCACGCGCCAGTGGGCCATATCGCGTCACGGATATCCTAGTGAACGAGTTTTCAAAACTCAAGATGGCCTATAGCAGCAAGCATATACTTCCGTTCACATTGTCTCTCGCCCACAATTTTAAGCAAAATTCAGAGAGCCAGAAATCTCGAGATTCAGTTATGATTTGTGTGCACAAATATACACAAGCAGAAAAGCTTAATTAAAAACGCATGTGTAGCGTATCGATCCAGATGATAATAGGTCACTGGGAGATATGAATACCTGACAACGCTAATCTTAGACAGATGGATTCGTCTGAAGCACAGTTGATGTTAATGTGATGGGTCATTGTAGCAATTTCTTGTCGAAGCGTCTATTGTAGCAGGGCGTCAACAGTATGAACCCGTTCAGCCACAAGTTCACAAACCGAAAAAAGACAATTAAGTGTAAAACCTGCGTCATTCAGCACCTCAGTCTTTCTTGGAGGACTTTTATCCTTTTCGGAATGTTTGATGATCCTTTTCCGTTGTAAAGAGAAGTCTCTGTTATTGTGTGATTTCGACCAAATTCAAAAATATACCTAAGAGCGAGCTGACCACTCTTGAGGTTCCCTAATGAGCGTTTTCATTACTATGATCCCCAGGTGGGCCAGAGTGTAATCCGGTGAGTATCGTGTTTTCTAATATCCAAAATTGGTGGCCATGTTTCGGGAAAATAAACAGATTACGTTGATTAGGCCAGAGGGTACTAGAAGTACGTGATGATAACCTGTATGTCCGTCCTTAGGTATGTAAGATTTTGAAGGCCGGTACCGTACAAAATAATAACTGGAAATTCTTCCTAAAGTCACCGCCTCATATTTCAGCCATCCACACTTATTTCACATCGTCATCTTCGCATAGACAAGATTGTAGAACACGAAGTAATGGCAGCCGAAACAGTGCCGGCAAACATGAGTATATTCTTGGTTCGTCAAACTAGAGGTTTTTACGTATTCGTTTTCATTACGTCTGCACCCCCAGCAAACACATCACCACCGCTAAGGGCACAAGACCATCCTCCTGCTACATGAGCTTAAATAAGCTTGTTAATGTCAGCTATCTTCAGTCGGTTGACTTTCCTTTCTGTAAACGTACAGTATTATAAACTGCTGTGCTAACCTCTCTCCAAAGTGTTCCCCCTATGCCACGAGTTTACGATTGCCCCATCTATGATCTTGTTAAAAGTCGTCTTATGGGGCGTTCCGTCCTTCACCTCCACAGTGCAACCATATTGGACCAGATCATTTTACGGATAACCACTCGTCTGCTCATCATTTGGGCTGTGCAGGCGACACGTTTCCATCCGTTGAGTTTAAAAAGCAATGTATCGCCCAAGATATTTTGTTGTATTCCCGTCATCAGCCATACAAAGGGACATGGTGTGGTTTGCATGTTGAACGAGTCTTGGCTCTTAAACAGAAACTTTAAAACGGGGTTTGTCCATGTGGCACAGCAAAGAAGATCATGCTATTCGGTCTTGTAAGTGCTAGCTACTCACATGCCTGTGTAACTAATTCTCAATGTATTTTGAGAATTTTAAAACTGAGCATGTCTCAAAATTTCTTGCGTTATTTCCAAATAACAACTGAAGTGATAACTACCATTAAAATTTATCGCTACTTTGGCAGTAGAAGTGCGCAGATGCAGCAAACATATGAATCTATTTAGTACTTTCGTGACCGTTCTAAAATCTCAACAGCCTACTATCATCGGCAAAACATTTTCAGAAGATGTTCAGGGTTGTATGCACTTCATTGATGATGAGAATAAAGGGAAGGCCCCAGCATTAAATCGCATACATTTCCATTGAGTACTAGCAAGTAGTGCTGCAATTCTACTCAAAGAGACAAGGACTAGCTTAGCTAGACTGGGTCCACTCTGGTCTTGATTACAATAAACAGCTGGATTTATCGGCAGACTTTTCAACTTTGAGAGGTTATCACGAAACGCACCAATCCCAACTCGTAAACGAGTTCATCTGCCTTGAATTATCAAAAAGTATCAAAGACCGGAGCTCTTTTGTCCGGAATCGACGCAACATGCCCTAATAACTTGTTCTCTAGGCTTGATGCAGACAGCAACCGTGTACAGCTTCTCGCTTGGACCCGTTCACACGAAATCATTTATTCTACTAATGGGACGATTCTTGGTAGCCTGGGCTACGTAGATGGATGGTGTTCTGTTGGCTGAGTCAGCCGGCCAAGCTCGGAAATCGGAAAAAAAACAGGAGTGTAGTTTCTGCGTACGACTGGCTTCTACCATCCCCATACATACCTTTGAACCACAGCATGATAGTCACACCAAAAATAACTGATTAAGTCAACATCCAGACGTTATTGCGCTGGCTGTTTTCACCAAAGTCGCATTCCATTTATGGGTGGCTCCTCTCGAGACCCATCAAATATCCCATTCAAGACAGTTCAGTCAAAGTGGTGTTGAATCTTCTAACCTTCTAACATATCAGGGTGAAACTGTTAGCATATCTCCGAGCACCCATGGAATCGTCGCGACAGATAGCTCTAAGATACCAGTTTTACTTGTGAAAGTAACATACGATATTTGCACGAACGCGCCTGTTGATGCACGCCAAATGTGCTCTTCATATGCAATATGTGGAAGCGTCACTCTCCTGGTCCAGTCTATAGCCACTTGAATTGTTGGTATTCAACCATGGACGTCTGGTTTCAGGTCCAGACGCACCCAGTTATCCAAAGCCTCTCGCCACCGAGTTTCTGTCTAGCAGCTCAGTGTTTGTCTATTATGGTCAACTGTTTATTATCCTGGATTTTACTTGCGGCGTTTTTGTAAGACTGGTAGTTGGACATTGATTTCTGTGTTTCCACAGATCGCGGAGTGCTCAAGTTGATGTATACGGCTAAATTTGGGCGTATCCGTATGTCGCTTAAACTTTAAATCATTGGGGAAAAAGAAGTTCGAATACCATATTGAAGGTTGCCGACTAAAAGAAGGAAATAGCGATAGACTTCCCCAATTCCCAGGGTATACTGCCCAGTACTTTTTTATATAAAATGTTTATCGAAACGTGTCAGACATAGGCCTTACAATTTTGAGGCTGCAGGTAAGAGATTACATAGTGTCAGATCCATGAACTATTGCAACATGAATAGAAATCATGCGTGGGAAGCGAACGGCTTCCCAGGCACCCACCTATAATCCTGCTCTGATCCATCTGGTGGATTCTACACTAGCCAGTGATCTTATGCATGCGTGGACCGTTCATGCCAGTTCGAGATAGATATGAGGCTCCTACAGTTGTGACAAAGCGTGGGCGACCTTTGTACGTGTTCACGGACCATCAAATGCTCCTGGTTGGCTGAAAGGTCTCTCGTCTTTTACCACAAACAACAACCGGAGGCCAGTGTGGCCGCGGATAGTTCAAGTCGCAATAAGTTCCTGGTGGCCTAGTTACTTCCAAGATTATCATCCTCTCTGGAACGATTTTTAGAATTCATATTGCAAAATGGCATGTGATGAAATAACGACATAAGAGTTTCAGTTGGCCACTAAGTGTGATGCAGTTGTTCACCTGAAAACTAGTATGGACCCATTGGGTGACACAAAACAAGAGTATCGTCTGCGACTACTGGGCTCTAAGCACTGTTACGCTGGATCAAGCTGGAAAAAAGTGCTTGTAGATACATGTACGTACATAGGTGTCCACCAACTTCCCTTGAAGCTCGGAGCAACGACAAATACTTCTGGGAGGTTCCGCAGGTAGGACAGCAGCAGTGATGATGCGAAGAACTGCTAACATTTTAAAGGGAGGTATAGGGATGTACTGGAGCGCCTAAGCCAGAGAGATAGGGAAGATCTGCTTATGTCTTTCTAAAGAGTAACAAACAAACTTTTGAAGTAGTTAGTTCCTTCAGGACAGTTAGAACATCCGTTCATAGGTAAGAATGGCGCAATATAATGACGAGGTTGTGGATCTGTTCTTGAACAGCTGAGAAAAAGAAAAATAAGTTGAGATCGCTTATATTTCAGCTTATGAAAAACAATTCTCTGAATCGTATTGCGGGCACTCTGAATAGGTAGTTGCTATTTAATAACTGATCTCAAAACTCACGAACTCATAAGCCTCAGAAAATAGGATGCTCCCTGCAGTGAACATGGGTGTACTGACTGACTTCGTTAGCGGATAGGTCTTTAAGTGCCGTTAAACGTGACAACAAATAATCATCACCTTGTAACTTGACCTTTGTTTCTGAGGGGACTGTGTAGGTCCGATTTCTTTTTAGGAGTAGTAAATAAACGAAAAAGCGGGCTTTGAATTTATAAATATCCCACGGCCCTCTCGTTTGTGTGCTTACCTATTCTATACTTGTATGCATTCAAATGTAAGCCACTTTTCAAACATCGGCCGAAGTGTGAATGTCCGCATTGCCGTTCCTACTCAGCTGCGTGACGGACGATGTCTTTAGGGAAGCCGTATCGATCTTTTGCCGGGAAGTGTTGTCCGTTGATTGTGGCTAAACGATCAAATAATTTATCGTTAGAAGCAAGTCAGGCTTAGTTACGCTGGTCGTGATAAGCTAACGGTAGAGGTGCGTCACTACTGAATATCTCCACGCAAAGTTGCAAGGCCTTTCTGGAAACTTATCTACTTCGCTGTCCGCTTCGAACCAGAAAACTGACTCCTGTTGCACGTATCACGTATTTAAGTAGCACATACCCGCCAGCAGTCAGATCGCATCCGAGGTAATTAAGTGTAACCTAACGAACATGACAGTTTTTACAATTATGGGATCTGTAAACACCAGGTGATGTCAGTCTTGCGCTGAAAACACAGGTGGATGGCGCATTATTTCCTGCGATTTTATTTTATGGATTAGAAAACTGGTCACCTTGCGTGAAGAAATCCCGAAGGCTATCGACACCCGAGTATCGTTGTTTACAGAGCATTTTACGCATTCGGGGGCAGCGTTGTCTAGTTACGTCGTACTTCCAAAAGCGTGTCTTACGAAATAGCTCGAGCTCAGAAGTAGGAGATGTGATTACTGAAAATTAGCTGCATGTTTTCCAAAGAATGAGTCAAAATAGTTTCAGTCACAACAAAAGGCCCAAACCTCTGTGGATGTCAACAAAATTTGGATTAAGGAAGAGAAAAGAGTACACAGCAGAACCGTTGCCAGTGAAGAAATCTTGCCTTGCTCGCTAGTAACCGGAAGTCCATGATTGTTATTGGTTACAACCCTCATCATTGTTTTCGTAGTTCGAGACCATGTTAAGTGGCTGCCCAGTTGTTTCTTTCTGTTTTCAGTGTAATTCAAATTTAACAGCCATTATATTAGAGAACAACCTATTTTCTTTACTCCTGCAAAGTCAATGGATGATCCAAGCACGTAGCTGGATGCATGTCATCGGGCTGAGCACCTCTTGAAATTCGTTATAATCAACGCCGTTGAAATAGAAGCAGTTTCGTTTTTAACGTGGTCTGTCTTATCAGAACAACTTTTCGGTTTGATGAGTACCGACAACAACGCCGCTAAATTTTTGGTCGTGTTTAGTATGACATAATGTCGACATCCGCATTTTGTGCCAATGACTAGTAATATCACTCTGCGGATTGAATCACTAGCCACATTCCGGCCGGCACGTTTTAGACACCAGTCTGCTGACGGTACGACACGGGCTATGCATTCGGAGTCGAGGGTCTGCCAAGGCTTGAGCACTAACGTCAGTTGGAGAATATTGAGACAAAGTACTTGATACTTCTTGAAAAAGTGACAAGCTTTAATTAACACGGCTTGTTTGATCGACTGAGTGAGTCTGAATTACACTATATCATCGCGTAAACAACCTGGATATAAATGTGACAATTCGTTCTTATACAATAGTGAATAGAGAGTAAGATGCTGTTTTAAGGCAACGCCAGATTCTGGTAGTTACGTGTTTGCTGTCTAAATATCTCTTGAGGTTTAATTTGCAACTATACAATAACGGGAAAGAAGCTGGTGCATAAACGTCTCAAATCCATTTCTTAGTTTATCAGTTTTGCTTCCGATCCTCCCCGATAATTCTGATCTTCTACTACGTGTGCCACAATGCGAAAAATATTTGATGCTATAGACATAAACTGCGGTGCGTTCGTTGAGATTTACAATATAACGAGCGTCCACTTCTAATAGCTGTATCATGCAGTATGGAATAGCTCTCAGGGATCATTGTTCATAGCTGCTTTGTATAATTTTGAAGCCGATAGTCATTTCACGTGTCGTCACAACCATGCGGGTCACAATCCTAGTGCAAATAGCTTGACCGCTTTTACCTAAAATGCGGATTCTGGAGGCCTCTGGCACCCGAGTTAAGCGTTGGTCGTACAGCATGAGCAGCTGGCATTCTCTCCAAGCACAAAGGCAAAAACATGCTCTGAGTTAAAGTATAGAAAGGAAGCACAGGAAACCTGACAGACATGCAACGTATATACGTCGATACGCGGCTAAAAAATTTTCCCATTCCGTGATAAGCTACCTGCAGTGGTGACCTACTGTTCGCTGGCGGCGGTATTCCAAACTACTGCGGTCTTTCCCGCTGGCACACGTCAACCAGGCGGCAGTAACTAACGGGGGGCCAAGATGCGGGTCATGGTGTGCAAACCAAAGATCATGACGGTCGACGAGGAGTTGAACCAACTGCTGCCGTTAGAAATTCAAGCAACCATAGTCATGTAACAAGTCACATCTGATACTATCCGCACTATACTAGGGATAAAAATCCGATACATTGGTTTGTTATGGGACTAACAAGAGAACTATGCACTGTTCCCTAAAAAATTCAACAATTAATCAATTCCAAAAACGTTCGAGTACAAATATCTCGAATGATGATGCACGCCGGATGACGGGCCCAAACAACGGGCTCGTAATACATCATGAAGACTGAACTGTCGATGGTGCTCGTTCCCCGTCCCACACATATACCTTAACTTCACAGATCTCCAACAAATTTCTAGGTACATATCCATGGATGAAACCCTCTTTGAAAAAAAGCTCAGCAGTTTTAAACACGGTTGCGTTTAAAGAACAAATTCAACATGGAGGTTGAAACTCAGCTAGAATATTCGTATTTCGGTTGAGGGATTTATATTCTTATCGTCACAGGAAATATTTTAATCCTCGTTTGACATGCTGTTGTAACAATGTCGAAAGGCGAAAAGTTGCCTCGAAACGTAAACAGTGCGAAGTTTGGCTCCATCTGAAATGTGTTGAAGGCTCACCAGAGTTTTGAAAGATATTCATCATCATACTCACTGAAAGGGACACCATATGGTAACACAAGTGCTTCACTGCCATTCAACCATGTCAATTTATTCGAATAACGATTTATAATAGAGAAAAGGAAGACATGGAGTTGAAAAAGGTACTCTGCGGCTAGCCTGAAAAACATACCTGAGATGCCTACACCTCCGACACTCAATTAGGCAATCAAGATAGAAATTGACAACAGGAACACCACTGACATCGGTTAGCCGCTATACTGTTCACTATCTCCAGCCAGGCACATGAGTGTTCATGTGGACCCCAACAGCAGCTCTACAAATTGTGACTTACCCTGGACACCGAAAATGTGATAGTGCAGTTCCATGTTTTGATGTATAACGCTGATCAAAAACCTGCCAGAACCCCTATGACAATACTACCCCTAGAACTGTATTTGCTTCAGACAACCGTGGTACATTTAAAAAGCCAGCTATCCGCATGGCCAAAAGCACCTCCACTTTATTACTGTTCTCTGTCGGTTGCTTAAAAGATCATTGTAGCTAATTCTGTATATAATAGGAGCAAATGCTATAAATCCGAAAGGCGGTGTCTTATCATACTAACTTCTGCTTTGTGGGGACGAGATAGTTCAGTGGTTAAGGCGCCAGCTTACGAACCAAAAGGTCCGTGGTTCGAAGCCGACCTCTGCCTCTAGATTTCCCCTGTCTAGGCTTGGGCAACCTGGCAGTATCCCAGCCCTCGTGCTTCCTTCGGGTGGCATGGCAGCTAGGCACCGAAAGGGCGTTACAGCTGAACGAAACCCATTGATAAACCCTCTAAACAAAGAATATAGGGCGGACGCAAAGCTATCTGTCTTGTTCTTTCAACGCGATCTCGTGAAATTCACTCCCACTTTGGAAAACTAGAAAAAAATCACCAGTCGAGGGAGCCGCTCGTATTTCTCTCAGGTTAGCTTCGATGACTAGTCTAACGAATATTTTGCCCAATGGCTTCTGTATAAAGTTCACTTCAATTAGGTCTACAGAATGCTGAGGAATTTGGGATTTTAGCCAAAGATTTCGCACGAAGGCTAACTATTAGCTGCCTCTATTGCTACTATCTCTAAGCAAACTAACTAGATCGTTGGAAATAGATGAAACTTCCTCGGCCGTGAAGGATCCGAATAGATTCGGCTGTCGCCCTCGAGAAAGCGCCTGAAATAATCTTCCTGAGCGTAGTTTATCCTCCATCATTGGTGCGTTTCAAAGGTCCACTTGATGAAACGCTGAGATTCAACTCTGCCAAGGCAAATTTTTTTACAGCTTGTCCCAGCGCCCGTAAGGTTTCTCTCCTCTATCAGCGCTTTGAAGTAATAATCTGAGATGTGACGGGCTAACAAGCGTCTTCTTCGCTGTTCTGCGCATCGCCACTGGTTAATGACACCAGGTAACGACACAATGAGGCATGGCCCAGTAACTCAGTCAGTAGCGGTCTTGAATCACTGTTCTCGTCTTCAGTGCTCAGCTATCCAGCCTTCGGCTTCAGCTCACAACTAGATTATCTCATATTTATCTGACTCACGATACCATCACTTTCACCGTCCGATCATATCGCACATCATCTCTGATTTTATCGATGATTGAAGCTGCGGCAGCTAAAACTACGTATTTTTGGTACATATATTATGCCTTAGAAGCTGAAGTGAACTAAAACGACAATCCAAGAGAATAATTAAACCAGTGACCTCAGAAGTACACGCAGACGAATAAATTGGATATGTTGCCTACCTTTTTACAAATATAAAAATTGATTGGCATCGATTCTTGTGGTGCAAAATATACCGTAGTCTGAAATGTATAATCACTGCCGGTCATTTGTGACTTTCTGGGAAGCTCTGCCTTCAATATTCCATCCGAAGAAGTGAAATTACAAACCGTTTCAACCTTTTCAGAATAGGATCGGAATACAGCGCTGTTTGGAGACACGAGTAAGAGGAAAACAGGAGACGCACGTGATAAACGGGACGTCTGGAAACCAATCAAACTGGATCATGTTCTCCTGCTCAAGATGGCACCCTGTCGTCATTTTATACACGGCCCTTGCGGAGTACCAAATCGACCATTCCTAAAGACGTCAGTTTATCTAGGAATGCCGTGCTTACAAAAACATTAACCGGGCATCTCAATGTCGTGGAAACATTGATCCATTTAGCGTATTGTGGCCGGAAGTTGTCTGATTCTAAGAAAACTACAAGACATTTAGTTTCACTACATATCTGACGCACTGTGTGACGTGCAACCAGTTTCCTCTGACTTGATGCATATCAGGAGGGAAATCAATAAGTAACACAATAGCATCGCGCCGCAATATAATCATCCATCACATATTTTTATACCCACGCAGTAACTCGCCAAACATGAGCGAAGTTAATCCACCGCCTTCAGTGTGACCTTGAATATCAACTATGTTTAATTTAGGTTGACATGGCAAGCACGCGGAGAGTGTGGCTGAGCTAGCTGAAGCCCCCAGGTTACTGAAGTAGGTAGAATAGCAAGAATTGGGCAGAACCCTTTAATTTCATTCTCCTGTACGGCTTTAGAAGAAAGGCGGCCACTTACATCAATCACCAGGTGCAAACCGAAATTAGGTTCTCTGGGACCAAACCGGTATGTGAACCGCCTGGTATAACTGAAACGGTCAGCCCTGAAATAACTTTCCCAGGACAGCCTGTCAGCACGCACTAGATCGGATGCTCTGCAAGGTTTAAACCTCAAGGCTATACCTAAACCTTGATAGTACCGTCGGATGAATTGGGGGGTTTATGCGCAGAACGAGTAGAAAACACCATAGAGTGGCCAGTGCTCTCAAGTTCTGGCACAAATTAAACGGATGGGACGGTCTTGTGTTCGCACATAAAGCGATCCTCCGGGAAATATTTGGGATATGGTGAAGCACGAGGAACCCATCAGACTGGGTATGGCAGTCACGGTACCGTCATCGCGACGTCATAACTGGTTTCGTGGACAGCCCCGTACATGAACATCTTGGGCGAGTTGATTGGGTTGTCACCGTAGTTAGGAGTTGCCAAGGGATCGTGACAAATTAAGACTAGCCTGGATCAAGGATATCCTTGGGTCCTTCGAGGGCTCATGGTGGTCCATTGCTGCCACTTAAACGACACAATAAGACTGCCGTGTCCACATTGAAGACTCAGAATAGAAAAAAGTGACAAAATGGTCTGCTAGAAAGCATTATGATGTGAGTTAGACCGCGGCCCGAAATAACAGGCAGCCAAAAGTGGTCACAACTCCTAACTACTGCAGTGAGACGACACTGTCTGATTTCAAAAGCGGTAATCGGTATTCAGATGCAGGTAATAGGTATGCGGTCGATGCGGACGGGTGTGGGCAATTGTGACTGTGAGGGATTTGTGTTGACTTAACTGTGCGCAACTAAGGTAGCTTGGACATTGCACGGTCATGAGATCCGAGAACGTGAGTGTCCGGTGGTGTTGCGTCTTTGTACGATGAGCTGACCTCAGAATGGCGTAGTTACAGTCTAAATAAAAGCGTGGAGCCCTGCAAAACGAGCTGCCTGTAAGGTGACATACCGCGTCTATTGTGTGAGTCTCTGCTAGCAATTTTTCTCTGCTATCAATTATTTTTTTCGATTCATAGGATGACTGCCCGGGATATATGCTACAGCCAGGACAAGCTCAGGTCGGAAGCACGGGCGTCCAACAAAAGTTGCTTCCATTAAATCTTTCTCTTTCCCCTATTACAGAAGTCGGATTATTGGAACCAGCAGACGCTAGGAATATCTGTGGGGAGAAAGCATGCAGCTGAAGTGAGATTTGTCAACAGTTCAGTCTTTCGCATCGTCGTGGCAAGAGGTTCGCAAAAGGCGGGCATGGTGCGGAAGGATGTGGAGAGCTCTCAAAAAGTTTGCGTACACAAGCGGTCTGTCAGGGTTGCGCATGCTCTCCACTCCTATGTAAGTTCGTGAGCAGTGAGATAATGAGACGAACGCTGAGATGTCTTCTGAACCCCAGTTTTAAAATATTTGAGGAAAACCTTGTGGATCTGAAATATGCAGATATCGTTCTCATTTTCGAAGAGATGGAAGAGACGCAGGTGTTATTGAATGAACTGACATAAGTCTTTGGTATGCGCTTCGCACCCACAAAGTGTAAGGTTATGATAATAAGGTTTATTATTTTATGGGTGGCATACCACCGGGTACGATCATAATATCAGAGTCAGAATAAAGCATGTGTTTGTTTTTACAGGCAGTGGAACGAGTGGGTGAGAGGGTACAATCACGGGTAGGAAAGGAATAGTTTCGGGTGTGCTATCAAGCTGCATATAGCGGTGCCGTGCCATCGATGCACCGACATACTTCGGTTTCTGGCCAGCCCCGCAACGAACGTCATGGTTGCGGGGATTGGGCTGAGATGTGCAATTCTGTGAGCAGCGGGATTTTTTGGACCAGCCAAGGGAATCTGGAGAGGCAGAACGAAGCCGATGTAAGAGCGCAGGCATTTTTCCGGTCCGCCTGGAGATCCTTGTGGATATAAATCACAGGCCAGATAGAGTGGATACCAGCCAGACAAGGCGTTTGAAGCAGGTATTGCCGAATGTTGAAGCTTGGGAGGATGAGGGAATGGGATGGGATAAGCTAGGCTCGGTGAGTTTGATGAGACGTCAGATAGGATAATGCATTAAAGATAGAAAAAACTTAAAGTTTACAATAAGTAAGATGGTGACAACAAGTGATTAGATGAGACAGGATGGGGCAGATTTATGCTTAGTAGACTAGCGATCAAGTACGGGTTGAGTTTGCTAACGTTTGCTATTAAAGTGCAAGAGATCTAGAGCAAAACCGGTATAAGCACGCAGAGAGGTGATGTGGTCAGGGAAATCAAGCATATAAGTACTGCAAGGGAGTAGGACTTCCGGGATGATAGACTAGTTTATCTGGATACTACCACGATCTAGAAAGAACATGAATGTAAGAAAGTGCCCGCCTACCCCCGAAGCACTGCGATCAGGCTCAGTCAAAGAGTGGTGCATGGCGAAACGGCCTTTACTCGCTAGCCTTGTATGCTGGTAATAGAGGGTTGGGAGCCTAATTGTATATATCTTTCTGTGTATGCACACTTCTGTCGGCAGCAGATAGAGCTGGGTTTTGTTTTGTCGACGAAGTGGACTTTGATGAAATGCAACCCCAATTATGACGAAGGCAGTTACAGCTTTGCACGTAAGTGTAAGCCATGGGCGTCGCAGAGTATCTTCGGGCTATCCCATCAGTGTTTTTCGACAAATTTTTACCAGACGAAAGGTCAGGTTTTATCCAACTGTGGTTTATAACGTTGCCAGTTAAATGACACAACTGGGGCGAGCCCAGCCTAGCAGCAAAAAACAAAAAACAACAGTGCTCTTTTGTAGATTTCCTGAATTAACGACCATGCTCAGAACCACCGGCGATAGGTGAAGCAATTGTGCTGCTGGGGGGTGACAGGTATACGAACGCACCATGGTGCAGCGCATCAAGGCGACCCTCCCTGCAGGACGTACCGACCACCACACGAGGTTTTCATACCTCGTGCATGTTACAAGTTCTACAAGGTGGCATGCCACCAAGCAGTCAAAATTGCGGCTTGCGTATTATTAAAGAACTCCAGGTACCAGCTACTTTATTCTGTTGAGGGGAATCCAGGCCAGTAAAACAGCTCAGTCATTTCGAGCAAGCAAACGGCGAACAGCGGCTGGGAAAGGCAGGTCGCGGAAGAGGTAAACGAGGCGCAGTTACCATTGGGACAATGAAAACAGAACGGAGACTCCCAGAGAGTATGAACCACGGCTAAGCAATGATGGAGTGCGGGGTACCGAACCAAGCAGAGACGTAACGCAATGTTGTGTGTGCATGCGCTTAATGGGTTGTGTGGCGTATGATGCGTTCGCAGGTATGTGAAACTCTGACCGTTGTTTGCCTTACGTTGGTTAGGGCTAGGCAAGACAAGGCAACAGTCATTTAACAGAGCGGATAGAGTAGTCCAGGGCAGGATCTAGCTGAAAGGAACCTGGTATAAGTTGCTTCGGGAAGAAGCCGAGTCAGTAATAGAGCGCACACTGATCAAGCAGGCACTGTGGGTAACTTTCTTCAAGTAAGTCAAAGAGGTAGCAAGGTATAATAAGGAAGTGGTTTTATTAATTATTTTTTTAATTTTTTAATTTTCTTCCACTAACTGTACCGTCGTCAAACTCAGAGGTGATATTGACCCGATTAATAAAGGACACCAGGGGGTAGTTGGCTATTAAGTGGGGCGGCTGCGGCTTCACGCGTAAAGAAGCTATCTACATAGTGTGAAAATGCATGTTATTGTGTGATATTTTTAGCCCGATCGGGGAGACTGTTCCGGATGCGAGTGAAGTAACCTAGGAAGAAGTATTGGCGTAGTTTGTACGCGCTGGAGGGCGCACTAAGAGGTTGCTTGATTTACGGAATTTATAGCGAGTATATGGCTTTACGCTTGACCTAGCCTATTCTATAAAAGCATTCCGGTCCTCGTTGTGTCATTTGTATAATAATGCTATGAATTTCGGGAGAAGGAGCACTATCCTTTCGTCTGTTAAACGATTGTGGATTATCCTAAAGGTACCAATGTGACACTTGTGACTCACATTGGCGTGCAAAGCTGGAGTCGCACCAAACCAAATCCGCTTCGCCAGGCAAGCACAACGCACATGCTCGTCTCTCCTGTTCCCAGTAAATGCAAATGAAATATAAATACCTTACTATTTCTTTAATACTATCATTCACAGCTAACATTTGGTGGCTTTGTCGCCATACAGCACTCACAGCTTAGAGCTGAAATCAGTGACTGAGTGACCGGTGACCTAACCCCTCAACTTACTGGTAAGCTCATGTGGCAACTTCCAACTTCAAGTGTACCCGAATCCTCTTTCATTTAGCCACTTGCTGCCATCATCCTAACTGCAACAAAATTTACGTTATTTTCTGTCGACGGACTCCGTGATATCTGATACCTTCTCACACGCAGCAGGCTTTACTGATTTCATCCCATTGTTCGTCCTTCCCTACAGGGCTCTCAGCCGTGTATATAATTCATTTTTCAAACGTCGGCACTAGCTACTACGAAATCCCCGCCCAAATGTCCTTCACTCTGGCTCGTCCCCGGTTTACACCCACATGGAAGTCTAACTAAACCGGAGTGCCCCGTGGCTGCACGTGCGCATGACTCTGTGTCAGTCCCCTCGTCCATCCTAAGTCAAGCGGCCACAGAAGTGTGCATCCCGTGTCCGATTACCGTAACATTGACGTCCGTCACGAAACCTGAAACCGAACTGCGTCGGTGCAATGATGGCATGACACAGCCATACTCAGTCCGATGTCACTCCCGCAACTATTTTCTTCCTACTCTCGACTGTTGCCTCTCTTCCACTAGCACCTTAACTTCAACTTCGAACAACGTGTCTAACCGGACCTAACCGCCTCTCGAACAATTTTCTTCTAACCCGCTGAACCCTTTGTACAAATATAACCATTCCGGGTTCGGGATTTCAGCTTCCCCCTTCCACAACAATTTTTCCTAAGGTACTCGTTCTACCTTGTGCATTAGCGCTACCTCTCCCTCACAACTATCTTTGAAACCTGAACTCCCTACAACTCCCTACCAACTATTCTACACAGTATCAATGCAAACCATATTTTTGGGACAAAACTTGCCCATTGTATGAACTTAGAATTACTCGATATCTTCACCTCCATTTGTACTTTTCTCGAACATGGCCATCTACTCAACCGCCCAAGGTCACACAAATCCAGCAAAGGTTTTTCTGCTTTATTAAATGCGGTACTACATGCATAAAATAAATAACGAAAAGGGGTTCAAACCTCAAATTATGGGGGTTTCCGTCTATATTGTTGCACGAAGTAGTGCAAGTCCAAAGAAAGCCCGGAGAAGACGGCAAGTCGATCTTAATTAGCGACACACGCTTGCGCAAAACACGCGATAACGCAAAATGTCAAAAAGCGCGCGTGAAAGATGGTCAACCAAATTGGTTCGACATGTCAAGGGTTGGAAGGTTCATGAGGGGTTACAATGCATATCAAGTCTGAGGTAGACGCAGTAAATGGTAGGCTCACACAAGAGAAGCGTTTGACCGAGGGAAAGGAAGTACATCGCCCCACCAAAGCCAGCCTGGCTTTTCTAAACTAGCCCCACTCAGCATCGGACACTAGCAACTATGAGAGGCAACAATGGTACAATTGACTCTAGTCACAGTCACGTCCCACAGTCTTTCATGTCCCCTACGGTGCCCGAGCTCCTGTTGCTCACCTACTCTCTCCAGCATGCATATCTTCCGTATATCTCTGATTACTGAACCATCCGGAGTCTTGAGCACCACCGTCCTGACGCATCCATCCGATATAGTTATAGTGGCTGTTACAATTCCTTTCGACCAGGTACCGCGCGTGTGTTGCTCTCCAAGTGTCAATACCAGATCCCCCACTCTTATGTTTCTTCTGAGAGTCGTCCACTTATGCCGCGATTGAAGCAGTGGAAGGTATTCTCTCCGCCAGCGGCGCCAAAACGTGTCGGCCATCAACTGACTCTGCCTCCACTGCCGAGTATATCGGTGCCGCAGTCCTGGATTTTCGTCAATAGGGACGAATGATACTTGTGGTAGCAATAGATGGTTTGGGGTCAATACATCAATGTTATCAGGATCATCTAGCACTGGGACCAATGGGCGGTTGTTCAGTATTCGTTCCACTTCCGTTAGATATGTCGTCAACGATTCTTCTGTTAACACCTGCTCCCGAGAAACTGCACTTAGGACACGTCGAATCGACCGTATCATCCTCTCCCAGATGCCACCTCTGTGGCTAGCATAAGGGGGATTAAAATGCCAGTCAACTTGTCGTCGCAACATATCGTCCTTCACTTTGCTGCAGTCCAACGTCTTCAAGAGTTGTTTCAACTCCATTTCTGCCCCAACAAAATTAGTGCCTCTATCACTGTACACCTCCTTTGGGGTTCCTCGTCGATTGATGAATCGAGAAAATGCCATGAGAAATGAGTCGATGGATAGCGAATAAGCCACTTCTATATGTATCGCACGGGTCTGCAAACATGTAAATATACAGCCATATCGCTTCCTCGTAATACGGCCTTCGCGAGTTTGAAACGGTCCGAAGTAGTCGAGACCTGTCGCTGCAAAGGGGTATTCTGGCTTTACTCTGGCAACTGGGAGGTCTGCCATTAGTTGTTCGGATGGGAGAGCTGACCTTACTTTGCATCCCATGCACCCCCTGATGATTCGCTTGACAGCTGTGGTAGCACCTAAGATCCAATACCGTTGTCGTATAGCTGCTAGAGTATGCGAAGTGCCCATATGACCTTCAAATACATGATAGTGATTAATGATGCCTCGCGTTACTGGGTGATCTCCTGGGAGGATTATAGGGTGTTTTGTGAATTCTGGCAGGGTACTATTGCTCAGTCGACCACCCACACATAGCAGACCATTGAGAACGATCGGATGTAACTTGTAAATAGGCGATTTCCTACATATCCCTTTACATGGCTTCGAGTCGAGCTTAGAAGTTGTACTAAGCTCCGATGGAAACGTTTTTAGCTGAACATGCCGCAATATCGATCGTTCTGCCCCGTTCAGTTCGTCGAGCCGCAGAGTATTCTTAAGATCAATACCCTTACCAACTCCTTTACTGCGGAGGTAAGATTTGAACCTGATAAACCAAGCTACCGCTCGCCGTAGCCTCACCCACGATGAATAGTATGAGAGCAACACATCTGTTGGGAGGTCGGTTGTCGCGGTAACTAAAACTGTGGCGGCCCTCTTCAACTCTAGGTCTGTGGCCTTATGATGAAGTTGTTCGATGTCAGTCTTAGGCCACTGCCGCTCACCGAGCTTCAGGAACTCGGGACCTTGAATCCAGAGCTTCAATAGCTGAGAATGTTTTATACGGATGCCACGTGAGGCACAGTCGGCAGGGTTCATGTTGGTCGGAACATGTCTCCATTGGGAAGTTTTGGTGTTTTCGTGTATGAAGCCAATTCTGTTGGCCACAAAGGTTTTAAACCTCAAACTTGTGCTAAAAATATAATGCAGCACAATCATTGAGTCCGTCCAAAAGTAAATGTTGTCAAACCGGGCTTCCAGCTGCTTCACTAGGTGGCGCATTAGTCTAACCGCTAATACAGCAGCCTGAAGTTCGAGGCGCGGGATAGTAACTGACTTGAGAGGTGCTACTCTTGATTTTCCCATCAAAAAGCTGCAATGAACATGTTGTAGTGACTCACATCTCAGGTAAGCTACGGCTCCATAACCAACTTCGGATGCGTCAGAGAAAATATGCAACGACTAATGTTCGATAACAAACTGCTTAGGTTTGACACATCTAGGGATGACTAATGACTCGACAATTTGGATGTCATTTCTCCATTTCTTCCAAGCATCTTGAATAGCTTGATTAACTTCTTCATCCCAGCCACAGTTTGATCGACAAAGCTCTTGTAGCAGCAGGGGCGCGAAGTATCCTAACGGACCATATAAGGAAGCCGCACACGAGAGAATACCTCGCTTGGTCACTGGACGCTCCGGTATGGCTACTTTAAACTTAAAGCTGTCAGTCCTGACACACCAATAGAGTCCTAACGTTTTGTGTATGTCAGGATATAATGAGTTCAAAGACACCAGGTCAGTCGCACGCTCGTGTACCGGTATCTGAGGGGAAACCTCATCGCTGGTGCTTATCTATTTGTGCAGATGGAAGCCGCCTTTTTTCAACAACCTAGACAGCTGGTCGACTAGCCTAAGGGCTTGATGGGCAGAATCGACCGATACCAAGCAGTGATCAACGTAAAAGTTCTTCTCCACGACTCTAATAGTGTTTTCATCGAATGTTTCACAGTTGTCATAGGCAGTTTGTCTCAAAGCAAACGTTGCGCAAAATGGCGAGGACGTCCTTCCAAACGGGTGAACATTGAGTTTGTAGACCTCCGGGGTCTGCTCTAAGTTACCGTTGGCGTACCACAGAAAGCTTGGTGGTGTCCAATCTTCTGACTTCAAATGAACTAGCAACAACACTTCTTCAGTGCCTGCAGACAATGCCATATAGTTCAAACGGAATGGTAGCAAAACTCCGGTGATGTCAAACGTCAAATCTGGTCCAGTATATAACCAGTCATTTAGCGACAGTTTCCCAGACTTCGCCGCAAAATCAAATACTATCCTCACCTTCCCCGGTTTGTGCGGATTAAAAACAGGATGGTAAGGGACAAATCGACGTCCGTCAGGCTGGTCGGTCGGGGCCCTGCTGATGTAGCCCTTGGTCTCGTGTTCCGAAATAATGTTTGTATACGGCCGCAAGAGATTCGGGTCCTTTATTAGGCGGAGTCAAAGGTGCTTTAGTCGCCTCTCGGCTACGTGTTCGTTTTCCGGTAAGTAATGCCAGTCACGTTTCCATGGGAGTCGGACCTGATAGTGACGGTTCAAGAGACTGGTTGATTGCTTCGCTAGACTTAGCACTTGTTTGTCCTCAATCGACATAGATATATCCATTTTGGGTCTTTGATCATTAAAATTGAGTTCAAACAAACGTAGCACGTCACTTTCTATAGTCTCCTGCGTACTTAGGAAGTTTATTGTGGTGGTTTGGCTACCGCCGATACCCGATGGACCAAACACTACCCAGCCGAATACTGTCAGTGATGCATACGGTTGCTTACTGGTCCCGATACGCTGCTCAATCACCCAGTGTGCATCTGGTACATTCGTACCTATCAGAATAGACGCCTTTTTGGATGCTATCCGAGGGAGCGTAATGTCTCGCAGATGAGGCCAGCGACGAAGGAACTCTGGAGACGGCACGGTTGGTCTCATCAGGGGTAGCTGGTCCGTTGAATACACTGTTTCTACATGCGTCTGATAGTCATTGTTCAAGGACTCAATGGTCAAATTAAAAGCTGTTGTGCTCCTCTTTGACGTTCCGTTGATCGAATTAAACTCCAGTTCCGTTGGTGTACCCTTCAACCCAATTCGGTCAGCGACTTCGAGTGACACCAAAGTAGAGTCTGATCAACTGTCCAGAAGTGCATAGCATAGAACAGCCCCATTGGGTCCGACGACGCGCACTGGAAGAAACCCTAGGAATGCTGACGGAACTTCCACTGAATTCGAGTTTATATTAGCAGTGGGCGAAGCGGATGGCTTCACGTAGCTGTCCATGTGCAGTAACCGATAATGGCGTTTGCCACATCTTGGCACGTCGCAGTGATTGGGGGCTCGGCATTTGTCTGCTCGGTGGTTGGGTTTCAGACAATTAAAGCACAGCTTACGTTCCCTCAACGCCTGGAGTTTCTCTTCTGGAGACTTGGCCTGGAATGCGGTACAACCGCACAAGGAGTGATGGGCCGTACGCACCGTACAACTCAGAGTTTTAGATGCAACGGCGTTAACGTGTGGACCAGGGAACTTGGTGCGTCGATTAATATGATCCACACCTCTACTGGACACTCGGTTAGCGCCACTAGCTAGCTGTCCATACACGTTTGTTGCTGCGGACAGATTTCTTTCAAGGAACTGAGCCAGTTGGTGAAAGGACGGCTCCTT
>SJOL01005521.1:310911-346215 GCA_004794785.1 Opisthorchis felineus
TAGTGCTAGCGCATAGGGCCAAACGAACACCGTGAATGAAATTGAACTTGTGGAAGAGGCAAATTGCGGCAGGGAGCTTCGTTGGTTAAATCCGAACGATTGGTTCAGCGTTTAGAATAAGTCGGTTGGGGCCAAGTGATGAATTTGGTTGCGGTTGTGATCACAGACTCCAGTGGGCGAGAGGTTGCGGTCGAGATTTCGAAGAAAATAGTTGCGGGAGTGCCATCAGACTGGGTACGGCAGTGCTATGCCATCATTGCACTGACGTACTTCGGTTCCAGGACAACCACGTAACGGTCATCAAGGATGCCGCAATCGGACAGAGGATACGAATATTCGTGGCATATCCAGTCTGAGGTGGACGCAGCAAACGGTAGGCTCACACAAGAGAAGGGTTTGACCGGGGGAGGGGAAGTACACATTGTCTGCAGTTACTTATCACGTGACAAATATACGTCCTTGTTTTTGCCTTCTTGCCCGTTGTGTTATAACTCGACACGCTCGAATTATAGCGGCCCAATCATGCCTCGGCTGGCATGCTCGCTACAATTTGGGAAGTAGGCCTATTATTATCTTAGGTAGTAGCGGCTTCCTGTATGGTCCCTGTTCACCACGCCTCTTCCCCACATGGACCTCCAACTGGACCATAATAACCCGTGGCCCTCGATCGCAGTTGTTCTACCTGTGTGGATCATCTTGGCTAACCAAAAATCCCGCTGCCCGCAGAATTACACATCCCTCTCTTTGCCTCAACCATTACGTCCACTACGGGGCTGTCCAGAAAATGAAGTATGTCAGTGCAATAATGGCACTTCACTGCCGCACCAAATCTGATGCCACATCCGCACTTATTCTTTCCATCTCCTGGACCGTGCCTTCACGCTGTCACGGAACCTTAGCTGTAAATACGAACAAAGCGCTTACGTGACTCCAACCGCTTTAGGCAACTCCGTTCTAATCTACCCAACCCTTCCCTCGGATACAACCATCTGGGCCCACTTTCAAGCTGTCCTCCTCACAAAGTCAATGATTTTGTTTACAGATGGTATTCCGCCCTGGGCGTTAGTACCGGCTCACTCTGCCAAGGACATTCCGTACTCAACTCCGCTTCACCAAAGACACCGACGAGTTTATACAGTTTCAATCTACACCGGGATCCTGAGATTCAGGCTACAATTAGTCCGTTATGTGAATCTCTCCTTCCGCATATTTTCCTTCAACAAGAGAGCTGTAGGTTTTAGCAACCTCCACAGATTACCATAGCTGTCGAACTACCTGTAACATTCGTGCATTTTGAGCAAGTCACATTTTCCGTTAAGTTGAGATACTTTATCTTAAACACCCAGTTCTAACCCGAGCTATTTGCTGACCTTGGGAATTCACCCACTTAAACAAATCACCCATACGAAGGAGCTTCGGAAAGACGCATTGAGCACATACGTTTTTAACAACGAATTAGTAACCCCGAAAATGTCGTACACTCCTAGAGATCGTTTATTTGCGGGATACCGATCAACAATAAAGTATGAAGTGGGACCAAAGGAGTTAAAATACGTGTGGTGGTTAATTACAGTTTCTGTAGTCTGCTTCTAGAAGTATCAGCGCAATAAAGCAGGAACATGGAGACATGTTTCAGTGCCGTCCACAAGACATCGAAGACCCCCAAGACTGAACCCCTTTGTCTGTTTATGTGTACGTAATTTCGCCCGCTTCTGCTTGTGGCTGTATCCCTTGTCATCATTCTCCAATAATAAACTGCTTACGGTGATTTATGCGTCTCCATTGATGATCGGCGGGGGCTAGAAATATGGCGTTATGTCCGCCCAAAATCCGGTGTTATCCTTTTAAGTCCCACTCAACTGGTGCTCCCGGAACACCCACGTAAATATCTGAATGGCTTTCCTATACACAGATGTTATAAATAACAACCGAGCTTACCGGGAATTGTGGTTTCAATAAAAATGGAAGTATATTGTGTGTTTTTATATATCCAGATTCATTCGAGAAAGTTGGTGCGGTCTACACTGAACTTGTCAATGCAAAATCTACAGAGATCTTGCTCCTGTATATGAACCTGTGGCTGCTTTCTTGCCTGAAAGGTGGATGTGGATGCATATATTCTTATACCCCAAGACGCATAATTCCGAATAATCAACGCAACAGCGTATACCCTAACCTCTGCTAATTCGTACGAAGGAGAAGAACGTAGTGTCTTCAGAATGCAAATTTTACCCCTAAGATACCACCGAAGTAGCGAAAGATCCGAACGCCGTGAGAAATTGTGTATGGCTTATGCACTTGGTCGATTTTCCTTCACCAAACTGCCTATTAGCACCAAGGAGGCTTTATATCGTACTTACTGGCAGCAGAATCATCATTTGTAAATGGATTTGAATATCAAGTAAGCCGCAGTCAGCACGGGAATGAATTTACTTGTAATTATACTTATACTTATACTTATACTTCAGATCTATACCATGAGTTTCTCAATACAATACCAACCAGTGAACCCGGCTATGAACCAGGGGGAAGCCCCAATACGTTAGTTAAAATTACCCAAAGTCACCCTTATGAGGCAAGCGCCTCGCGCGTCGCTCACACTCCGTAGCCAAGCAAACGAAGCTCATGTGCACGTCCGACATACGGCTCGGGGTTTATGATACCTAGTGAGTGAGTTGTTATGTTGCTCATTCACAGGAAAGTTAAACGAAACTGGCCCACCTCCTCGGATAGCCGTCGGTTTACAGGCGGTTCGTTGTAAAAAAATTAGTAACATCATGACTATGAACAAAATGGTAAGGAGTGACTAATACATAATACTCGTTCATTAGGCAGAGCCCTACTTGGCATGCGGCGCTTGCTCGTTGTTCGTCACTAGATAATGTGCACAACCTACAGACCTCATATGATTTTTCGGCTGTCGCCTATTTATGGAAGGGGTCCGTTTCATATGCCAGATTAGGATCAGCTGGCAAAGCTAATTAGTGAGCGTTTTCGAAGTATACTTAGCAGCAGCTATTTTCCAGATGCCCGAAAAACATCACTGGCGATACCCATACTTGAGGAAGAGTGGGACCCAGCCAAGCAGTCATGAGTCGTCACATTTTGAAGCCTTTGCCTGCGTAGTTTGGGAACACCCCTTCAAAACAGCCCTTTTCTATCCATCGCCCCCAGACAGCTTCATCTCCTCAGCTCAGCACGAATTCACGCCAAAGCGGTCAGGCGCTACGTATTTTCTGTAGTTTCCCGACGCCCTAAAAGAGGTATATGAAAAGGTACAGATACATCACAATATACTTTTTTATTTTTTGTTAAAGTTTATTAAAAGACAAATTTTGATTTCCTACACAAAAAAGTACATTGGACGACAACTCAATTACGTCAGCCATGTCATAGTCGGGGAGCTTTTTAACGACGAGAATCTAGGAGCAACGATAGTGATTGATTTGGTCAACTTTCCCCGTAGTAAACATATTGAGATCTTGAAACCTTAGTCAATGGAAACCCCTCGCCTCAGAAGAGAATGTTTATGTGATCCATCAGTTTTCAAAAAGGTGGAGATTTGCTTGAGTTTCCGCCTTCCCCCACTTTGGCAGTCCCCAAACATCAAAAAGATACAGCAATTCCGTTTCAGAATTGTTGACCAGCGTAATGGGACCCTCTGCAGGGACGTAATTTCTTTTCATAAAAATTCGACACATAGTTTTGGTTTGTCCCACAACAAGGAGGTAGTCGAAGAACTTGTGTTAGGTCATTAAGTGTATTATGTGCTTTTTAATACCTATAACCTAATATAAAACATGCACAATTTTGCTGTTTACTGCTCTGCTGTTTGGCGGCTGCTTATTGTGGCCTATCCACTTCGGTTATTGGAACGACGGACTGCGGCAACCACTGAGTGTAAAACTAGTTGTGAAGACCTTTAATTTCTCTTCCTTCACCTCTACGATTCACAAGATTTTCCCTGCTGCTTGCGTCCTCTTACTGAAGACTTCCAGATTTCTTCGGGTGAATGACGGTTTCTCATCAATTGCCAACAACTTTTCCCTTCGTGTTGCTTCCAAACAATTATCGTTCAGTGACAACCGTCTTACCGCTGATTCCTTCGTTTTTCCTGTCCAAATAACTCGCCACTGTTAGCTGTTTGCGCACGAAACGCCTTTCCGGTGTGATAAATTTACTCTACCAACCTGTGTGAGGGTGTGTAAGCCGCCAATGTCCACTATGAGGAGGTATAGCCTAACCGCGTTACCGGTTTCCGTCCTCCTCCACCTCGGCTGCCACAGAGAGTGCTCATTATAAAGGCGACCAGAACACGCCATCTAATGACCTAACTTGCTTCTCACTGTGCAAACTCTGAGCACGTCTTTGTTCAAGGTGAATAGTGTGTGATCCTTCCGGACGTTAACTCATAGTCCAGAGGTACCCTGAAACCGCATGAAGCTTTAAAAGTCTACGAATGTTTTTTTTGGATTCCACTGACCAAGCAATGCACCTTTTCCATCTGAAGCATACAAACAGCGCTGTTTCTAAGCCCCCCACAGGATTGTGTATTCCAGGTGTCGCAGGGCCGCCATCCAGATTTTTCAGCAGCCCCTTTTAAGAGGCTTTTCCCAAACTAATCATACCTCATACTACTGTTGCTCTTGAATCTTAGGTCATGAACCACTGCGTCTAAGATAGCCAACGTTAAACTTTGCTCTCATGCACGTTCAGTTGTATAACCCAAGTTATGACTTTCAAAATCCCTCCAGCTCCTCGAAAAACTTGGCTCGCTCACCGTCATCATCATCAAAGACAGCAACATCAGTGTTCACACTGATTCTTCACTGCCATGCGGCTCGCTCGGGTTTGCACCATTGCTTGTTTCAGGTTGACTGCCCGCGTACATGAGATAGCGTTCCAAATCATCTCTATGACACCGCACACCATGTTACTGAGCACATTGCTGAATTGTCATGTCTTGGCCACTATGTTCTATGTTTGATAAGTCTGTATGGTGAGTAACTTGTCTGTGGCCTTGATAGGAGGAGTGGCCGCGTAAACCACGAACAGCTTAGTGTCCTCCAGTGAATGTGCACTGCTTGAATCAGGGCCAGTGAAAAGCAACCCGTAAAGGAGAAACAGCATGCCCGAAACAGCTTGCCTGTCTTTCTGGACAAGCATGCGGGCACTAGTGCGCACATGTGGCACGACACCACATATTCTCCACTCCAGGGTAGTTTCATGTTCACAGTTGGTAACGATCCACGGGCTTCTGCGTGCGGGCGGATCTCCACGTCCAGTGCCTGGGATTGGGTTGTCGTGGTTGTCTAGGCTATTCCATTCACAGCTTCCAGGCGATGTGGACAAGCGTGGGTGCGAGTGACCCGAATGCTCACACACAACCCTACCAATTTGAAGTTCGGCTTGGTGTTCGTCCTGAGCCTGAGCGCTTGGCTTCTATTTACCTCTGGGACTAGAAAACCAATATGCAAACTTGAACAAATTGCTTCGGCAATACGGAATTTATCGACGGGTTCGGTATAAGACATTGTCACGGTCAGGGCTCGTTATAACCTCCCCCTCACTTAGGCATAGTGCAAAACCACGGGTTACTGTGTCCCACTCAGCGTAATCTGTGGGTACTCAGTTTTCGCCAAATAAGTCTGAAATTTCAGTCAGAGAATGGCTTTAAGGCATGTATTAATATCAAGTCTTACTGTTTCAGTACATATAAAGATAAGGAGTTAAGACGAATCGGCGTGAAAAGGGTAAACTGTGGATAGCATCAAATAGATAACATGGATTAGGATACCTGCATTTGGACAGGATATATCCCTGAAAAATATGATGCGAGAGAAAACGGACCAAGTAAATCATGAATTCTACGAGATCAGGTGGAACAAACGGGATGGCTTGGGTAAGGGTAGAAAAAAATACACAAAAATTGTCCATTTCCTTCCTGCTCAGAGGATGCGAAGTTGAGTGACGTGAACAATATAAAAAGGTAAGAAATAACAATCTAAAGGTGTTAAAAGAAGATAATGGTGAGGATTTTGCCAATGAGACATGGTACGTGAGTGGTTACAAGCATGAATCCAAAGAAGTCATCTCGTTTGGTTGTGGGTGGAGTCATGTAGAAAAATAGCTTTATTATGGATGTAGATGTGTAATGAATCGAAATTAGTCTTGCTCCAGTGCGCATTACAGCAAACCGCGTTTGATACGTGAGATCAAATGGTCCACTTTGAGAGCCGGACCCAACTTAACCTGTAAATAGTTTCGCAAGGATTCCATATTGAGAAGCAAGAGTGCCTGACCATCAATCTCCTGTAGGAAGGAACAAGAGAAACAACAGCAAAAGCGAATGTGATAACCAACACGAATGTAATAACACCGAGAAAAAGTGGAGATAAAAAAGGAAGATTATTCTGCACAGTCATCGGCAGGCTCACAGAGAAAGCGTCTGCTCCAAAAACAGGGCACCACGAGATTCCGTGGCTTTCCCGGCTGCTGTCGAGGAAAGAGGACACGCAGGTTTAAGCCCTACAGAACAGAGTGTGACCAGTCCAGTCCATGCCGTTTCTCACATGAATTGCCTGCCTGTACTTTGTTAGAAAGCTGGATAAGTGAAAGCTGTAAGTACTCTTAGTGCAATTACTAGGTCACAATAAAAATCAGGAGCTATAAGCGCTTGGACAACAACTAACACCAATGCACTGCCGCAAAGAACGCTTTGGGGTGCAAATTTCAAAGTACAACAGGGTCACGAAAAAATAGTGACGAACAGTGGTGTATAAGGTACATGGTCGTGGTTATATGGTTTAATGAACCGTGGTACTGTCCGCGCACGGTTCACGGTCAAAAGGCCGAGCTGAGCTAAACGGTCCTAAACCAACGTTATTTGGAACAAATGGCACTGAAAGGTCGCTTCAATCGGTTTTAGATGGGGTTGCTCAGAAAATGGGGCTTCTTCGAGGAAGAACACCGAAAGTAAAATCCTAACTGAATGATGTCCAACCTATCAACATCCAGGGGGTCGTTTGCATGGGCCAAAAATAGCCACCAACCGACCTGCATAAAACCTGTGGAAGAACTAGATTAATTCATAGAATAGGATAAGAAGAGCGGCCTGTCGTAAACTCGAAGTTAACTGATAGCCTGTACAAAAGACGCACCACACTTTTGAACTGAATATAAGTTTTAGAAGTAGTAGAATACATTAGAAAAGCGATTGCGCTTCTTTCGCCTGAGCTCCACGATGCCTGTAGCCAGTATTATTCCCGATAAATGGAGGTATCAGAAACCAGGTCATCCCTCGCAGACTTCAGGAAAAATGCCACGACTGGAGGATTATGCAACCTGAGAAAGAAGGATGTAATAGCGATCGACACCGAAGATCTACGGTTTTTGGGAGACGTCTGACGCCCTATCCACAAATTGAGCGCTGCATCACACTACTTATTAGTAGTCAGAAATTACCACAGAAACAACAGTGAGGCACAGGTGGCCGCTGTCTAAGCAATCCCGCCGGGTGATTATGTGGAACAAAAGATGAACATTCTCCAACAAACCAAGATTCGAAACTCAGAAGGTGGAGATCAACACTAGACTGACAGAAAACAACGATGACCATGAAAATGAAACGTCCCCAACGTTGATGGGAATGAGATCCAAGGTCTGTCGTGCGTGACCAACGAAGGTTGAGTAAAGAAAAATCACTTACATGGTGCTTGAACTTCTGTGCAACTTCCAACAAGCTTGGGTCCCGAGTTGTGAGGTAATGATATACCTCATCAATGGTCCACAGGGCGGGATTGGGTAACGGTCCCGGTCCGAGGTCTGGAAATGGGAGGGTGAATCACAGACGCCCAAAAATGGAAGGTGGATGAGATAGCCTTAGACGGTCAAGTAAATGCGCTTTAAGAGCACCACGAGATAACTCTGTACAGTGATTCTCGGAATAGACTGACTTCACTTACATGGAGAAACCTTTGGTGAAGAATTCCCAAATCTCATACTGTCAACTCCATCACTACATTTAGAACAAGCAGGTTGATTCCTCATCTTGACTGCTCAGGACATACGACCACTGGAGAGGCCGATGGTCGGATGAAGCAGATACGCCAGAAGCTTTAGGTTTCCGGACNTATATATACGGATGTGACTACTTACTTCTACTGAACCGCCTTTTCCTTGAATTTTGCAAAATGGCACCGAATAAAAAATTACCGATTCGGTTAACCGACCAAAAGTAACATACTCTGATCGACTCATTCTGGAAACGGCACCAGTCAAGTTACGTAAGTACACCTGTACTATTCCACACTTATCAACGCAGGTGAAGACATTTTACCACATGTTTGTCAGGTGCCCAACTGTGAAATGAGCTCAACAGGAGTTCAGGTAGGTGGCACAACAAGTGAGTAATAATCTGCTTTGGAACGATCAATCTGGGTGGTGGATAGAACCTGATTCGCTTCAAGGTCTGTAGCTTAAACGCAGAAGTTGTCTGGCATAACAAGAATGCAGAAGACGACTTTCAGTAACTCAGCCAGAGAGTGAAAACGGCTAGATAATTGTTCACATACATGTGGAAACTTCCAAACACACTACACGTGTACAATAAGAATGGTGAACTGCCTACGTGTAGGTTTGCGGCAAATCGTGTAGACTAGCCTTTGGTGCAGGTGGAGGAGACAAGCTTCATTTGTTCAGGCGAATATCGCAACTTTGAGCTTTGAGGTTGCAAAGAAATACAGTAAATAAATGACCCCGAAAACGGGTCATGGACAACCACCTTCGAAAACAAAATAATAGCCTTGTAGTGAATGTGAGTGATCAATTCGATCTTTATATCGTGTTCAGTCACTAGAATGGTGAAATCAAACAAGTTTCGGCTTGCTCATTAACACAAAACAGAAACACAAACTAGAAAATGATAGAGGCCACTCGGTATTAGGTATTACGTTCACTCGTGAAACCTTCACTCAGTGCTCTTGTTATTTGCCAGTCTTTTATAGAAATTAATTCAACATGTACTTCACTTAATTGTCGTTCTCATGCTAAAGTACGTGTGAGATGTTCCAAACAAACAACACCCACAGTCCTATCATCCGTCAAGAATACCAGTGCGTCGTATGGTCGGTTGGCATCCGATACGGATTTGTGAGTCAATACCAGCTGAACCAGCGACCATCCGCGCATACTTGACACGCCAGTCCACTTGGCCGCAGTCTAATGTGCTACATGTAAGCCTGGGATGCCAACGTAGATTCGACGGAATAAGATCGGCTAGTAAACACACAGAGGATGGTTGCCTGCCATCAGTCAGCCTCAACAGGGCTACAGTAGGAAAAAACATAGTTATCGCTGGTGGACCGCAGCCATACGTCAATTCCTTTAAGTTTCAGCACACACACCTGTTGTATTAGCACACCAATATTTCCATTTAGGCGATAATAATGGTTATCATTCGAGGACTGCGCGGCATAGACATACTGCGGCCAAAGTTCAATAGTGAGAAAGTTCAAACAGGTGACACAAATCCACCGCGCACCAGACAATTGACTACCGTAGAAACAGTCTCATGCACAGCACTGAGGGCATAAAATCGAAAAAAAAGAGCACAGTAAGCTAGAGGCAGATCACTACAGTGGGGTAGTTTCAAAAATACTCGGAACCTATCGCAAATTTATTATTTGGTGAAATATGTTTAGTCCATCACTAACGACGAGATGCAAACCGATCGGTTACACCGACAGTTTTGGTTATTATTAGTGTAAGAAGAGCCTTCGAGTGGCATGGTAGCTAGGCACCAAAAGGGTGTTACAGCTGGATGATTATTATTATTTAAGAAGAGCGAAAAGTGAAGATGCACTTTCTCTATAATGAAACCTGAAAAACGGTTTCTGTCGAACACTTCATTCAGGGTTAGGCGTGTTTCAACTGACAAATAATGGAATATAACAATACATTCTAAACTGGCAACTTCCCCTGAATTTCTAATACACTTTTGAGCAACCCGAAGTACATACCCAGCGAGGAAGGTGACACGGTGGAAGAAGAGACGTGGGGTGCTAAACTTTGTCCGTCGGAGTAGTCGTCAGTTGCGTGAGAGGAAGCCGCATGCGCATCCAGCATTTTCGAACTGTTATATTCCATCCTAGAGGATGGATACCATAGACCAGATGTATAGGATTGCGCCACTCCGTTCGAACGAGTTACGCTGCTGGCAACATCGTCGTCCAGATGTTCCCCAGAAGAGACTGACTCAGACTGCGGAGGCAGATACGTTGCGGGCTTGGTTTCATAATCACCACAGTATAGGTGAAGTGGGGTCTGTCCCGACCGATCAGATCGAAAATGAATAGAGTGTGAATGCTGAAGGCTTGGTAAAGGTAGTGATGATGGTGAAGTGGATCGTTGTGGGGCACTGTCATCTCTGGCAGGAACCTCAGGTTTTGTCTTGTTGGAACGCTCATCTTGGCGTAATGTAGGAATTGTTTCCTTAGATGCAGAGTGTTTGTTGAGTTCTTCTTTGAGTGTGGCAAAGGTCGGGCGTTCAGATGTTCTGGAGACAGAAGGAAACCCATAGAAATAGTGTACACCAAAAGATGACATCCAGTAAGGAATACACAATCGCACATGGTGAGTAATTATAGGAATATCTTTCACGTAGTTCTAAACACCCCCAGAATGAAACTATTACATACATCTACACTTCGAGATAATCCGTCAGCGTTAGAGTGACTCAGTTGTTTGCAAACGTTAGGATAGCACGGGATAAATAATTTCTTTTGACACCGGTTCGCATATGAAACTGTCCGCATTATCAACACTTTTCAATTTTCACAGTACTCTTGCGGTTTACTCTCAAGAGTATAAGCTGAACACGTACGGACCTTCAGAGAATGGTTGACCGCTCAAGAAGAGATCCTCTAAAATTAATCCAATCTCAAAGATAAACTCCAGATTGACGGTGAAGAAAAACTCCTGTGCTCCTAAAAGACAATTGCCACTGTAGATCACAATGTGTACCTTTGGGTTTCCCCACATACAAGACACACGTACAGGCAAACCTTCGCAGGATATTATGAACGAATTGGCTCGAAGTGTGTAGCGACTTTGAAGTACAAGTACAAGTATTTTGCGTAGGTTGACCCATTATCAGGAGAGAGTGATTCGTGAAAATCAAGCTGTCTGTCGCCCTGCCGAGGATGCATCGAACATATGTTTACCTTGAGACAAATTCTTGAACAGCGTCACTCCTTTGGACGATCCACGCTGGTCATTTTTCTTGATTTGAAAGCCCTTTTTGATTCTATCGATCGTGAGAAACTTTGGTGGTGTCTGGCGATCAGTGTCCCTTCCAAAGTTATATCCCTTATGAGGGCACTGTATGCGAACTCCTGTGGGCGCGTACGTGTATACGGCAAACATTCGCCCGAGTTCAACACGTCCAGTGGTGTAAGACAAGGCTGCCCTCTCCCACCTTTCCTCTTCAACTCTGTTATTGATGTGCTGCTTGAAATTTCTCTGCATGCCTTCGAAAACTCGGGAATCGAAATGCTCTCGGGACGTTCCCTTACAGACACTGAGTATGTGGACGATATTGCTCTCCTATCTCTCAAAAATGCAAACAATTTTAAATAACCTAAATGACTGTCGCACGGCTTGGCATGCGCTTCACACGTGCAAATCGGAAAGTGCAGCTACAAGATTGGGTGCGACCTAACCTCATGCTTGCAGACGAGCCAGTCGAAGTGTTAGATAGATATGTTTACCTGGGTAGTTGTATAAGTTCTGGCGTACTGGCTGGAGATAAGATTATTTCTCGAATCAGGAAAGCCAGGGCAGCTTTTGCCAACCTCCGACACCCATGGCGCTGACGTGATGTGTTTGTCTGTCGAGGGCAGAGTTTACACTGCGGCGGTGCGATCCATACTATTTTATGGATCAGAGACGTGGCCTCTACGTGCAGAGGATATACGAAAGACGTCAGTGTTTGACCATCCGTGTCTCCGAAGCACTGGTTGGCTCTGGTGGGAACGTCGGATTAGTAATGCTAAGGTATGCCAGATGGTCCTAGGAAGAAGTAGCTCTCCCGCGATAGATGAATTACTCACGCTTCATAGGCTGCATTGGTGGGACATGTACTCCGCAAGCAAGAAGACGGTCTCTCTCGTAGAGCTCTTTTCGCCTAGCCCTGTGCTGAGTGGAGACGATCGAGAGGTGGACAGTGTATAACCTGGCAACGAAGTATGAAAACACTAACCAGTAAACTTAGTCGGGTCGACAACTACCGCCTCCCCGGATGGGAATCCCGGGACTCAACTCACCAATGGTTGATGACACTGACAGAAATGACCGAATCGCGCAATTGGCGCTCGTGCATCAAAGCTGTTGCCTTCAATGTGTAGCTACCCAATTTCCGAATAAACATATCATCGCCTCCAAGGCTTGGCTGTATGTCCCACACTCTCCCACTTTCTGGTGATCAAAACTGTAGCAGCTGGAACCATCGTGCCTATGGTACACGCTTTATAGCTGATAAATTAATTGATTGATTGATTCTCATTGGAAGTGATGGCCACCTGTGTTTTCAACTAAATTCTCAGGCTGGCAGAAACCCACTGACCCTCACACGTGGTAACATCAAATGAACGAACAGCCACAAATCAGAAATTTAACTCGGACACTATTCTGCGGCACATGGTGTAGAACAGTATAGGAGACCAAATTTATAACACTTATAAGTCTAAAACAACTTGACAAATCAGCAAAAGCAAGGAAGCCTTCCGTACGGCATCTCTGGTTGCACAGGACCGGCTTACAACGATTAATCAATATAGCCTCAATGAACTGATGAGAAACCTACTAGTGTTCGTCATATTTACGTATGGGATCAATGAAGATCTAGAACTTATAGGGTTGGAAATCAGATTTATTCGTGGGCATCACCACCACCCCTTGTTTCGTTAATGTAAATATGGTTGTTATGGCTAACTGAGAGCTTCAGAAAACCACTTATGCCGAAACCAGATGAGTGGGTGTCATGAGCTATCATGAGAGGGCGTTACAACTGAGTTTGTTTCAGAACTCAAAATCATCCAATATCTTTTTTCAAATTATTCAGTGAGCGTCCATCTATCGACGATATCTACATACCCATACTATCTTGCATTTCGTCGCTCGTAGAAAATTTGTCCGATATCAAGCAGATCACACATTCCACAAGAAATTCAAAAACCCAGTTGATGCTCAGTAAGCGGGCGGCAGGGCGGTAAAATAGCCCGATCCAGAGAAGAGCTAGCCCAAGCTGAGACTGTTATTGACCTTGATCGAAATAGGCTAAAGGAAAACTTGATCACAGATCTTTTCATCCCTTGTCACATGGGCGGAATTAAAATAACTGAATGCGATCCGTGCGCTGTTGCACTAATTGCAGGACAAAGCCGAATGTCCGTTGACACTGGTCGATGGAGAAAGAGATGAATCAATAGGAAGGCTCATGAAACAAAATGGAAGTGTGAGAGTAGGATACAAGTGCCGATCCATTCAATGAGAAGTTCTGGTCTGCGAAAAATAAAGACCAGAATGCGAACGAACAAATGTAGTAGGAGTCAAATGAAAGGGTTCAAATCAGCGAGGTCGTGAGCAGTAGAAAGCTAGAAATTATTGCCGATGGCATCCACTGTGCACTGCGATATCCGACACACACCACGGCCGAGTTGAGCAAAAGGGTAGGATTATTTTGCACTTTTTTAAATTCAGTCTTGATTCTCTACAGATAATGTTTGGGCAAATAACATGGTCGGCGCTAAGATTATCAATCACCTAGTAAATCAAGAGAAGCCGGAATGCAGAACTAACTCCAAAGTATCACGGATATCATAGAACCGGAATAGTAACTAGAATCAATCAGTTAAGCGGTACTCCAGAATGAACCATCGAACAAAGTCCGTGTTCGTCCGATTTCGTAAGAAATAACCCCGCCCCAGAGACCACAGCCAATCCCAGTGACGAGGAGGCAGCATACGCGCGCTAGCCTTCACCGGTCTTGAGCCAAGGGCTCGGCTGACTTCCTACTGGCTTAAGAGGTAAACGAGATCCGTAAAACTATAAAAATTTGGTTATGACCGTCATTGGTCCAGGCCAACGGCAATGCTGGTAGTGTGAAGAGATTTGGGAATTTTCAAGACAAATTTCCGGGACGAAATCCCAATTAGAAATTCCCAAAATATCCTCACATTACCAACAAATTATAAGTAGCTCACAGGAAGAATAATTTCACAAGACTAGTGAAAATTCCACTTCATACTTTAAATGGACTGGAAGTACCCACCATTTAGGTTGAAGCTATCTGAATGGGCTTCAGCTACCTTGCTTCCTGTGAATCAAAGGACAACCTTGCTCGGAAGTGACATTTGGATTGAACGATTTGTGCACACACATCATGAGTTACTTGAAATCTTCCAAAAAAAGTCACCGTGACTAAAAAGCACCCATTCATGAGTGCAGGCCGATGCCGTCGACTGAGGATTAGTGGGATGGACCACAAAGCCTAGAAGACTAACGCGTGAACCACCGAGCAACCAGATATAGGCGATCCCGACAGGCCGGACGACTTGCTGTTGTCCCGAAAAATAACTTTTACGGTCACTCAGTGGTTGGAGCGCGAATTAACTGACCGGACGGTCCGTGGCTCGAACCTGACCTCTGCACCTCGACTTCCCCTGTCTAGGCTCGGGTAACCTGACAGTATCCCAGGACTCGTGCTTCCTTCGGGTGGCTTGGAAACTAGGCACCGGAAGGGTGTTACAACTGAACGATTCTCCGTTATCTTTTTATCTTTCCAGGAGAGATAGAGTAACGCGGTTCTGTCAGTATGTTAATGGCTGGACCACAATTGCTTTCCGGGCGACTTTGAGCGCAAACATTTATTGCTAATTTGCAGTAAAAAGCTTAAACTGGAAAACCAACTATCAGCTTCAAATAGGATTGACGTACTCCAAACACTCAATGGACAATGACAAATTCATAGCCACAGGATCCTGAAAAAATCCAACCGGATGAGAGGAACAGGCGAACTGTGACCAAAAGCAAGACTAACCCAACGAGTTTGAATTTCTTCCGCAGCCGACTGGCCTTGTCCACTGAGTGTCGATGCCTTTTCGGGGCTTTTCTTTGCGACTGGGGGCTTATCGGAACCACTTGCCAGGACTTGTGTTCTGGTTTTGTGTAGTCTGCACGATCTGAAGGAACGGGCGGTGACTTGGCCTGAAGTCGGACAACGCAGTCTGAGGAGTTACTGATGCGCCTTATCCGTGGAGGGTCAGACTGAATGGGGAGAGCAACTTCAATAGCTGGCGGTTGGTCTGAGGAAGACACACTTAAATTGAGGACAGATTCCGACGCATCTTCATTCATGGGATGGATAGTGGGTGGGGATGACATGGAACGCATCGAGGAGTTGGCGGAGTCCGTTAGTTCAGGGTGAGGAGATGATACGGATGTAAGTCTTTTAACTGTTTCGGAAGGCCACACGGTATCTGAGGCGGAAACTTCGGGCTTCACTACCCCAACTGGCTTATGCGCAATGGCCGATACGCGCTGTCGCCTCAAGACTGACGATTTGACACGTCTTCGATTATTGGGTCGTCCTCCATGCTTAGCTGTATGAGACCTATTTCTTTTCTCAAGACGTTTCGTACCGATAGGTCGTTTCGCACTCCCCGGTAGACTAGCAGTTTCCGTCGCCGATGACGTGTTCAGGGGGCCTAGACGAACGGAAGTTAGAGGTCGAGCAGGGGCAGGGGTTGATTGATTGGTGGGAGATCGCAAAGCGTTCGGACCCGGGGACTGAAGTGGATAGTCTGCTAGTTTACACCAGCCTACGGGAAACAGTTCCCGGCTGTCAAATCGGGTCCAATAATCAAATGCTCCAGACCACCCGTCGAAACTGACAAAAATATGCTGTCCATTTACCGCACCGATTGTAGCCGGACAGATTAGTTGGCTGTTGTGACGATCGACTGCCTCCAGCTTATCGCCGACTCGGAAAAAGTTATCCGTCGGATCTGATGGTGACTGCAAACAAAACAGCATCCATGATGGTGAGCCAGAGACTACTAACACATGCATTTATGACAGACTCATGCTTTTACCAACGAGGGTGGCCTTTTTCAAGGAACAAAAATCGTAGGATTAGAAACTCACTAGGTTTAGTTTTAACAAGAGATTAAACTGAATAGCAGCTAGATCTCCTGTTCATACCAATTGATCTTACTTCAAAACTAGCTCAAACAGGATGCAAACATCATTTAAGCCTCACGCAGAGCGTACATGTGTCGAAGCTCCAGCAATAAAAAATACCAGCCATGTCAATCGCAACTACGAGGCAAGTTCATCATCTATCTGGATCGGTTTGAACTCGCCTTTGCACAGCCAGTCATAAGCAACCATCAGGCCATGATCTTGAGCATCCTGACACTGACCAGGTACAGTAGAGTAGTACAGCGATTCGGTGGTAAATATCATTCACTTAAATTTCTGTCCTCTTCTAAACGCCTATCCCAAAATTATCTCAACCGTCGAATTCCTCCCAAGAGCTAATTAGGTCACAAGAATTTCCTCGAACCTTTTAGCTTATCTGAAACAAGACTCTTGGTGAGAGTCTCCGACCAGAGATAAAATAATGAAATATGTATTTAAAAAAGAACACAACACAAAGGCCGCAGCTAAATAAGCTGATTTGTTTTCTAAGACGCTCGCTTTTCATGGCAAGCTCCTGGAGGGCACCACTGCAGCCATCGATGTTGCGGAATTTTCAATATTCTACTCGAACAGGTCTACATGTGCTTTCTGTAGATCCAGTTTCACCATGGTCTATTTAGAGGGGCAATTTCAAAGAACCGACAACACATCTCCACTGGAAGCGAGTTTACTATCAAAAGGCGTCATAGGGAAGTGAATAAAAGTGGTCACTTTTAGGAGGCATTATCCAGAAGATTGGCTGTACATATTTACAAAATGATTGTGTAGGTCAGGTGAAAATTTCGTCCCAGTACAATCGAGACATGCTGACTAAGAAGCCGATGGTCATCCGTTTCTGGCAACATCATCGTCATTGACGACAGGATAACACTAATGCTTAGCTGCCGTAAGATAAGTTAGAGTGCTTGTATTTTGCGACAGTTTCTGATGGTTTACTGGCCTGAAAGTGGATGGACTCAGAGTACGGAGCTAATGCACACTCAGACGGGCGAACAAAACACCGATCTTAGAGCCCTTTCGGCGCCTGAGTGCCACGCCACCCGAAGGAAGCATGAGGGCCGAGGTACTGCCAGGTTGCCCAAGCCTAGACAGGACCAGTCGAGATGAAGAGGTCGGGTTCGAACCACGCACCTTTCGGTCAGTAAGTTCGCGCCTTAACCACTGAGCCATCTCGAGTTCAAGACTTTGAGTAAGACCTTGTGTGGTCGGATACCAGAGTGTAGTAGTACCGTCCGCAACCAGATAAGCTGGGAGTATTATTACCAGTGCTGTTTTCGGTATAACGCCTTTTCCCAACCCACTTCCAGTTTGCTAACTAGCAATCACATAAAAGAGTCAATTTTTCGTCACCCTGGTTCTGTCTTGGTTTGGAAAGGTTCACAGAAGGGAGAGAGCATCAATTAAAACCCGACTTCAGAAGATAGTCCATTATATTTAAGTGCAACCGTATTGGTCTAATTCTGCAACCTAAACAGTTAAGCCTGAACCAGTACAGAAGAGAAAGTAGACTCCTCCATTCTTTCATGTTTTATCGATCGGAAACTGACCTAGGGAGTACCGACCGTGTGTTCGTGGCACAAAGCCGGATAGACAAGGCGGTTAACATACGCACAACTATCTAGTAACCACGTTGTATACATGCCAGAAACATTTCTATTCATCCGTTGCCACAACTCTAGAAAAGCCTAGATAGAAACCAGTCGCAGAGAATAAGAGTGCAAATGAATTGTGTATCTCATAATCGGGTCACCTTATAGAGTGGCACAGAAGAAGCAACGAAAGGAGTATGCATGCTTAAGTGTGCTGGTCTCTGCTACCGTCAACACAATTTAGGGGGTAGAACAGTTTCGTGACACAGACGCAGTCAGTCTATCCAGTTTTTAATGCATGCTGTATCCAGCAGGTTAATTTGACCAGAATCACAAACCGAACTCGTTTAATCCACCAATCCGTTTTGCTACACGGTTTTATTTCATTAGAACAGTCAAAAGATATAGGTTGCGAGATGTCAACACTTGAAATTAGTTTCATCAGTCACAGACGTCAATCATTCAACATTTATAGCTAACGGACATTGTAACAACAATTCATTACTTCGAACGACACGTTGCTGTGGGGAAGAAGGTAGTTGGGCTTCAGTCCCACAGTAGTCGGATAACTGAATCAGTGGTTCTGTACACATAATTTGGATTGTTATGCTATTAGATTAGATTGTTTCACAGAAAACAGGCAGTTTCGGATTTCGATTGCGTAATAGGATGATGACAGCATGAACAGGGCGACCAGGTAGCCTGTGTCAGAGACATTTGGTAGTCAACGTCCTCCAGTTTGATTTGGCAGTTAGTGGTAATGCCTGGTTGTGTCGCAAGGACCGTAGCAATCTATTTGGAATGTCTCGAGATCCCATGAGAAAGACGTCGATTACTTCTGCTGATGAGTGTCATCGTCACTACAAATGACTTGATGGACAACATGGGCGATAGGATCGTCAAACAAGCTTCGGAACATATTCTGAGACATAGTCTCTCGGATTGTCGATACCAGGTGCAACTGACCTGCTCTATAAATGTGGTTAAAAACGGACTGAATATTCCGTTAGCCAGCAAGTCAGCAGCCTGGTTGAAATATATTTTGTGAGACATCACACCAGGAGTGAAACTGGTAGTTGAATGCCCCAGAAATTCCATTCAAAGTTACATTCTACAAGAGGGAGATTGGACTCAGAAAAATTAAAACTGGTAAGACTGTGGAAAGTAGTGCAGCGCATAAACTGAAGGATAGATTTACAGCTAGACTCAAACGGCACAGGCATACAAGTCCTACATGGAAAAAACCTATAGGAGTAAAGATTTTGTTTGGGCTTATGTTACTCACGCGAAAAGTCCATTATCGTTCACCAGAGAAAATATGGTGTCAGATGGGAAAGTATCCTTTACTTCGAGTCACGATATCGGCGACGCAAGTTTCTTCTTGAAGGTCATCGTTAAGCTTGATAATCCGTTTTCGGTACTGCATTCAGCCTTTGGATAATCGACTTAGTGGAATATTTCGCGAGATCGGGTCGACAAACATGACAATGAGGGTGTTCTATCCTGGGAGATAGAGCTTACTGGGTGGCAACAAGACATTAGCCTTTTGAATGTTACTTAAACATCAGAAAATGCTACATCCTGTCTGTAAGAACAAACCTACGGCGGAAAGAATCTGGAGCAAAATTTACCTATATTGATAATATGAAGGCCAATACAGACCTACGTGCAAGTCCATTTACTTAAGTAATGTATCTTAAACACTATGCTTTATTTGTGCAGCACATGCAGTTGAAGAATAGAACAAACGAGAGATTCAGCTGAGCCTGCCGTTAAAACCAAATTCATGTGCAAATGAGTGTACTTCCCATTAAAAAATACTTATTGACGAGATTTTGATTGCTAGACGATACTGTTGTTGATCAGTGACCGCCTTATAAAAGTACCTTTACGGTCATCATCATCATCATCATCGACAGCATGGCATCAGTGTTCAATACTGCTTCCCTACCGTACAACCATGATTTATTGGAAAGCCTTATTGTGAAGAAAAGAATAAAGGTGGACGGGGAGGGTACTTAGTGCAAGCTTACTACAATCATTCTGAGGTGCCTATACCTGCAGACACTCATTCAGGCAATCTGGATAGAAACTGACAACAACAACGCCACTGGCTTCGGTTGGCAGCCATATCTTGCAGTGTCTGCAACCAGGCGCAGTGGAGATCACGCGGTCCCCATCCTGGAAGGCAGTTAGCACCGACAGCACCCAAACGTTTCGTAATCTCTTTCACGCCTTTCTGCCAGCTCAAGGGTTGGCCACCTCTCTGCTTGCGCCAATCTGAATTGGGCACGGAAAACAACACTCTTCCACAAAGAATGGTTCGGCACGCGCAATACACGTCCCAACCAACACCGCTTCTGGTGCTGGACACATTCTTCAATGGAAGTCCCCGTTGCACAACCGAAAACTCGCTTTCTAACTGCCTCGTTACGGATTCGCCGACACCAACCCACACGAGCTATGGTTCTGAGACAACGATTGTCAAACACCTGAAGACGCCTCAGTTCCGCTGCTCGAACAGGCCAGGTCTCACAGCCATACAACAAAACAGCCCGCACTGTAGCTTGATACACACGTCCCTTGAGTTTCAGGGATACACCACTTTGACGCCATAGGTGCCTCAAATTAGCAAACGCGACCCGTGCCTTGCAGATTCGTGCATTGACCTCGTCTGTCACACTACCATCAGAACTAATACAACTACCCAGGTACGTAAAACGCTCCACAACTTCCAGTGCCTCTCCCTGGATTGTAAGTGGCGTGTTCAGTGACTGCATGTCCAGCAGCATGACCTTACACTTTGTGGGTGCAAAGTGCATACCAAAGGACGGGATGACTTTGGTCAGTTCATCCAAAAACACCTGCGCCCTCTCCTCCTCTTCGAACATGAGAACGATGTCGTCTGCATATTCCAGATCGACAAGGTTTTCGTCACAGGCTATCTGAACACCGGGGTTTTGGAGACCTTCCAGCGTTCGTCTCATGACTTCATCGATCACGAAGTTAAATAGGAATGGACAGAGTGGGCATCCCTGATGGACATCACTTTGTGTACGGAAGCTTTTGGAGAACTCGCCGTATGCTTTCACACGTCCGGAAGTCTGAGAATACAAAGAGCTTATTATGCTCACGAACTTCCGGGGCATTCCTTGGTGGGCAAGCGTTTCAAGAACAGATCGGTCAACCGACAGCACCTTTACGGTGCTATTGTTCAACAGATTTTGAGTTAAAAAGGAATCACTGTGCAGACCTCGTGGTCCTGATTAAGCATGTCCGTATGACCTCACCTAGCGCTCATTCTTTGGACCAAAATGGAGCAATCACACTACGAAACACTCGACCGTTTAGTTTAGTTTGTGATTACAGGCTTTAGAAAAAGCCTAGGCTTTGAATAATGTTGAAATAGAGTTTACCTCTTAACGCATTCAGCAGGGTATTTGGCACCCTCCATTCAGTGAAGTGAAGCAAGGCAATATGAGTGAGAGGTACGAAATTGATGTTGTCCAAACAGTGTGCATCTCTTTGTATGTGAGGTCCCTCAAGATCATCGATTCGACAACACAGCATAAACGTGTAAGAACAAGCTTAGGTTGAATTGGCTTAATAAGCCCGCAGGTGAATAGACAGATTGGATGATCACTTAACAATCAGAAAAACTGTGGTTGGGGTCAAAATCAGGTCACGTTGGACTGAAAAAGTGACAAACAGCGCTGCCTCTTCAATGACCTGAAGACCATGGCACGCTATACATTAGAATCTGCTAAAACACTTGCAGAAGCTACCTGCATTTAGCTCCTTAGCCACTACACTATGCTCATACAGGGTATGGTTGATTTCGATGTATGTTTGTATGTATTTGTACGTTTACTCGTACATAAAATTGGATTGGGAGTTCACACAGGTATGGGAGACCAAAATACGGATGCTGAGCTATTCGGGTGTTTTTGAAAGAAGCAGGAGGGTGAAAAACAACAAGGTGTTGCTGCGCAAATAACGTGAGACAGCAAATAATGGAAGCAATAAACATAAAACAGAGATGCCCAGCAGGAACAATGGGAACAGATAGTTGCCTAACAAAGTACTAATGGTGACAGCAGTATTGGATTACAGCTATGTATGCCACAAGTTTCATTGGGCACATAATTAGCTGAAAATTACCCGGAGTCCTGAGAAATACCCAGACTGTTTAATCAAATAGAGGTTAAAAAGTCGTTTCAAACGTTCGTGATCCAGACCGGCTGACGCGTAAAGACTGAAATGAATAACATAAACGAACAACCAGGATAGTAATACGGGTAATGCGTGTCATTACTCACTTCGACGAACCAGGAGGGATCGGCAAACTTTGCACCCTCTGTGGCGCTCTTCAGTGTACGGCTCCAATTCAAGTGGTTATACATATAACCGAACGGCGGCTGGAGTGGTTCACCCGACGGATATGGTCTAATTTGATCAGAGTCCACCAGAAACCAGCAATCATTGCGATCGTCCGTACCAATAAGCCGAATTCGTAAACGTGGACCCCAAACTTCGACCACCTGGGCCAAACTGAAAGCAGCTGCTCGAAAGCGGCGCAGCGTCCCCACCGGGTTTGTTGCAAGACTTGAGCGTCGGTTAACACCGGAACCAACTCCAGTAGGGCCAGTTGTGGAAGATTTGAAGCTATCAGGTGTGAATGGGGATGTCGTCTGAACGTCGTGAGCAGCGCTCCGTTGATCCTCAGCTTCCAAAAGAGCATTGACTTCGAAGAGATTTTGTGGTGGTAGGCGAGACTACCAAAGGAGATGATCAGGAAGAAATGCAAGTTGGCAGGTCTTATTAACTGCAGGCAATTAATAGTAGATGCGGCAAGTGATATATAACAGGACATAATTCCAATTACCCAGATCATAATGAAAGACAACTGGCCATATTTAAGAGTGCAGGCATGCACACGCCAGATGAACGACAAAGGGAACTGCAAGAAGAGCAAGTGTAAAGGATTATAGATGGGTAATTACTTGCTATTGGTTGACCTATGCCTCTTCATCAATGAAACCATAGCTGTGTGAAACGATACGGCGGAGTTTGGGTCACAGTAGGAGTCTCTACACGAGGATCACAAGAAACAGATTGGCCTACCTCATCCGCCCTCAGTTCAACATATCCAGCCCGCCAACAGAAGTGTAGAACAAATTGAAACATCAAATACACATGACAGCACTTGAATAAGTCGAACAACTACAAGCCAGACACTGTGACGACAACTAGCACTGCTGGTTCTCTTACCCATCCAGGTAACTGGAAGAAGCTTTAAATTGCTCAACAAAGCAACCGAACCAAATCCAGGACGAATGACAGAGAAAACAAACTGAACGGACGGAAGCTTTATTTATTGGACAGCATAAACAACTTAACGATTTCTGTAGGTCATCTATGGGACCTGCACTAAGCCAACTCAAACACTGAAAAATGCTGATAAGGAACTGAGCAGAAGTCGGCTGGGGAAATAATGGAAATATGGCAAAACTTCACCGAAGTCGAGATCAAACACAACAGTATCGACTGGCATGCAGTGGCGAGATTGCCCAAAACAAAAATGAAATGTAACAAAGAAAAAAAATAACTGTTCAGCTGTAATACCCTTTTTGGTGCCCAGCCGCCATACCACACGAAGGAAGCACGACGGTTGAATTAGTGCCAGGTTGCCCAAGCCTAAACAGGAGTAGTCGAGATGCCGAGGTTGGGTCCCAACCACGGATTTTCTGGTCAGTAGGTTCGTGCCTTGACCACGCAGCCATCTCAAGCTAAAAAAATGAAAGTCATTGAACTGTCATTGAACTACATAATGGCAAAGCCTCGGTTTACAGGTGTAAAGTCATCAGCTTGCTGGGTGGTGCGGGCGAGCTGCTGGCATTGGTCGACCGCAGGACCGCTGAAGGTACCGAAACCAATGCTACAGAGAGATAGTGTAGTTGCAGCACGAATCAAGTGGTATTTGCTGCAAGGCTACTTCAAGAAAAGCGGCGCGAACGTATTCATTCTCACATGTCTCCTTAGTAGGCTTCACGTGGGTTTGAATACGTCAGAAACATGAACTGTATTGAGATGTGTGGTCCGTAGGAGCTGAAAGCCCTCCACATGAGTACAGACTTAGGTAATACACCTCAAATGAGTCGCACATGACTAATTTTGCTGCGCAACTGTCCAGAAGTATGTAACAGTTCGGAAAGCTGCAATCACGCTTACATGCATCCAAACCGGTCATAATGCTTAGTGAGGTAGACTAAGACAACTATCAGTTACGAATACGACAAGTCAATAAACCCAAGTATTGAAGCAACGCAAAACCGGCAGAGATAAGTCCTCGATTCGATGGGAACAGGCACGCGGGTTGATGGAACTAGGTGACCTCGATGAAAATAATGAAATGGAGTCAAAACAACCTCGACTTAAACGCAAGTCTATAGTTCTCTCTCGCGTGGGTTTTGTGAAGCGGATTTCTGACGAAGTGGCACCATGTTACATTATGGTGGCAATTTTTTTGGATAGAGAGCGAAACACCACATAAAGTCACTTGCTTCAATATTGCTTCACCGCATTGGTACTGTCCCGGGGGCGGACCAGCGGACTAAAATAAGGTAGCACCCGTTGGATGGCTATAACGAACAAACTACGAATCAGAAAACGCGCTCTGATTGAACGGAATATCGGACTTTTAGCTCGGCGCTTATTGCTCACAATGGTACACATAAAAGTTGCAGCCACCGTATGATGTACCAAAGTGATACAACTATACACAAAGGATATCACGGAACTTCGGGCAAAGTCACGTTATTCGTGACGAGGAAGAACTGTCGCACCAGAACGGTATGGTTGGAGCTGACCCATATTCTCTTGTGTGACGTTACGGAGACTACCGTGATTTACCTTATAATTTTCTATTCATCATAATGTCCCTCCAAATATCGCTCCTTTGATACACACGTCTGAAGGGAACAGAAAGCCAGAAACGAATATCGGAGTCTTCCAACTACAAAGACTGCCTACAGAGCCAGACAAATTGCCCCTCGAAAAAGACCACGTGGGCCACTCTCTGGGAGCGGCTTTCGCCCAAAGACTATGTTAACCACGATACATGCATTGGACATAAATACCACACCACATAACCAACGCGTCAGGAACTGTCAATCGTGAGGGTACCTAACGGTCTGTGGCTGCTTGGAGTCACTAAGAAATTGGAATCTGCTGACAGTAATCACATGTTTCCCAGTGGAAAAAACACAGATCCTAGAAGAAATAAAGTGGGTACCTGGTTCAGCGCGTCTAGAAGGTACTCGCTCATGAACCGGTTCCTCGGGCGAGTTCCAAAACTCCGCTCTGATCTGAATATGTAAACTTCGATTCGACTGAGGTAAGAGAGTGAGCCCATTTTAAGATGGATGAGAAGTTTTGATTGACAGCAGCAGTAGCAAATACTGACTGACAGGAACCACTGAGATTCTAATGATGCCAAAGCTATTGATTGATAAAAGCAGGCCTGCAGTAACATGGGTACAACACTCGTTTTGCCTCTCCAACTTCGTACGCGTATAGTTCTGTCGTGGCGAGTAACGTAACTGAGATCGGAAAACTAGCCCAATAAGCTCCGGAAGCGGTATTGTGAGAGGATTATGATTTCAAACACTTTGGTAGAGATAATCAAATAAAAACCGTAGTCACTCAATCAACGGTGATGATAGAGGGGCGACGGATGTTCTAGATCAGTGTGTGTGTGTGTGTACCACATGTGCCTATTTCGAAGTTAACTGTCGCGTGAAGTCTACAGGATGAATAGGAATGTATGGTTTTGTTGCATGAGGTGGGTGTGCACTGAGCATATATTCATCGAAAGTAACGCGATGGATCTGAAGACAATGAAAACAGGTTCTGCGATCACACAGTGAGAGTTTGGAATTGCTGATGACGAAGAGTCTCAGGCAAGAATCATAAAGGCAACCCAGTGTTACTCTTCGAAACTATATTTTAAAAAGTCGTTCAGTTGCAACATACTTTCGGTGCCTAGCAGCCATGTCACCCGAAGGAAGCACGAAGGCCGAGATACAGCCAGGTTGCCGAAGCCGAAACAGGAGCAGTCAGGGGTCGTGACCTTCTGGTCAGTAAGTTCGTGCCTTAACCTGAGCTATCTCTAGCTCGAAAATACATCGATCTACCAATTAAGCAGTTTCATATAAAAAGACTAAACTGTTCAAATAATAAGTAATATTCATTTTGCCATTCATTCAGAGGGCAGCTGATTGAACCGTTCTTAGGGAGCTCAAGAACTTTCCAACGTCAAACCAATACTGCTGTCAAACATCTCTTTCAACCGCATCAAGTTAAGAACAAAAATCAATGGAAAACACCAGTGCCTAGATTTAATTTGACTAAATCTTAGCTTACCACACCCTGGGAGTAGAACAGCACAAAAGTACACGTAACAGCTGACTGCTGTAACCTATCCTAATTGTCACACCGTCTTATCCTAGAAGGACAAGATATACAAAAAACGCAGTGAAGCTGAGGTAAGGAAGAGTTCTATGGTAGCAACCAGAGAGCTCGGCTAGTACAGATAAGGAACAGCAGTCGCTGTTTTCATGCTAAGTACCCGGGATACCGTCATGGGAACAAGATTAAAGACAGCCACACTAGTTGTAACTGAGGTAATTTCCAAAATTTGTTCCCTTTATCTAAACCAGGAAGGCTGCTTGTCACTATGTGAACGACAAGCACTACTAATCAAAATCCTCAATAGATTTCAGCAGCTCAAGCTAAACGAATCGTATTCAGAGCCAGTAATAAACGATCCGGTAGAAAAATGTCTTTGATATGATACCTGTATGTGAGACTCTACTGGTACACGCAAATAGGCACAAACCTGAAGGGATCACTACTACCGAGTCACGTTGACGGTCCTCCAGTGAGGAGAAATCGCTTAACGGTCCACCAACATTAATGATGCACACCAAACTCTCTATTTCTTGATGTCAGCTGTAACTATTACCCAAAACGTTGAAGGTTAAAGCTGAAGCAAAGCTGAGTGGCAACGCGCCCAAATATTGGCCGATTGGGTGCCAGAAAACTTAGTGGATTGTCTACCCGGTTCAGCAAGGGTGTGTGATCGAATATTTCGTTACCGCCAACGCCCAGTCGATGATTACCTCCAGCCGCAAACTCAGTGTACAAATGTGTACACTCCGTTATATATGTCCTCAGGCTGTTTTGTCGAAACAAACAAAAAGACGACATACTTAAGGCTGTCAGAACGATTCACTCACGTCGGAGGGAAGGAATCGAAAGTAGAAGACCTGATGAGGTCTGTGCCAAATCGACCGTGCCAATAACAATTCCGTTACCCGGTGGAGTGAACCGCTCAGGAAGACCGCAAAATCAAGGTTTGCGTAAATCCCGCCTCCAGTAACCTTCAACCCCAATGAATTGGCGAAAGACAAAGGCCTTTGGTCTCTAACTTTAAGTCATCATCATCATTATCAGCTGTAAGAACCGCGTACTTGTCGTACAGCGGTTGTAACTGCCACAGTTTCGTTCACCGATGATTTGGGGAGAGTAGGTAGCTGCGCATTGTAGGCGGGAGATGATAAATTGGTGCGTAAATACAGCAGTGTCAGTGGACTGTTAAGTGGGTGAATTGGGAAGGGAGCTATGCACTGAAGGCAATAGCTTGGATGCACGAGCGCCATTGAGGGTGCGACTGGGCCATATCTGACAGTGTCTCTAACCATTGTTGTGGCCCGTCTCGGGGTCCCCATCCAGGAAGACGGCAGTGACCAGTGCAGCTGAGTTTGTTGGTAATGGATTTTATACTTCGCTGCCAAGTAATTGTCTTACCTCCTCTGGCTCGTTTCTACCATTCACGTGGTTGTGCGAAAAGAACCCTTCGAGGAAGTCGGTCGACTGGCATACGCAGCACGTGGCCAAGCCAGCGCAACCTATGCATTTTGACCAGTTCATCGATCGTGGGTGAGTTGTTTCTTCCGAATACCATTAGACGTACTTCAGCATTGCTGATCCGGTGTTCCCACCAGACTCGGGCAATGCTCTGAAGACATCGATGGTCAAACACTGAAAGTCTTTTGACGTTCTCGGAGCTCAGCGACCAGGTTTCTGATCCATATAGTAATGTGGAGCACACCGCAGTATTGTAAACTCGACCTTTGATGGTTAAGCTGGTGTCACGCCTACGCCACAAGTGACGCAGGTTAACAAAAGCTGCTCTGAACTTCCCAATCCGGATGGAAATATCATCTTTCTCGAGAACACCGGTACTGATACAGCCGCCCAAGTAAACAAATTTGTCCACTATCCCAATCGGCTCATCCCCAAACATGAGGTTAGGTTCCGATCCCACGCAGTCTTGCCGCTGTGAAGCGCATGCCAAATCGTGGGGCGAAATTATTTAGATCATTTAATATTGTTTGCGTTACCACGTGGTCAGACCCAAGAAGGGCTAAGTCATCTGCATACTCGATATTTCTGAGCGGAAGCCCATGGAGCACTTCAACCTCACAGGCATTAGAGGCTGATAGTGAGCCTATTAGTGCACAGGTTATGATAGCCATAATATAACTCAGAAGGTATATGCACTAACAACAGCTTTTACTATGGTTGACAGTAGTTTACAATGGCGAGTTGCACCATGTACAAAATAAGTGCAATGCGAAAGGTGGAGTAAGTCAAACGGAGAACCTATCGTTTGTGAGAGTTCCTGGGTGAAAGTCCGGACGGGAGAACGTGTTTTCTCCACAGTATAGCTGCTACACGTGTTCCGTAATTGTCCGTGGACTTGTGGAGTTTTGTTGACTTCCTGCCCCCCCCCCCGCGCGCGTATGTGTGGTCACCGTGCTGTGTCTTCCCATATATATGAAGGTTTGACGTGTGTATAATACATAGAATCGTTCCGACGCGTACAAGACGGGGACTGACTTGTTGGTCTAGGTTGCTAGCGGGACAGGGTTTGTCACGTGATTTGTGCGTTTGCGGAACAAAGGAGTCGCGTGATCTAGTGAGCACGGATTTACTAGACAAATTAAGCGAAGTTGGTTGAAGGAACAAGGAAGTGACCGCTACAAATACTCCCCATCTAGCGAAAGAGAGAAATAGACGTGGGAGAAATCCAACAACATTGAGGTGAACATCGTCGAATCGGCAGTCCGGAGTAGGAAAGGTAGCGATGTGTTAGTGAGTACGGCGAAGTATCTTTGAACGTTGACATTATAGACAAGTTTTTGTCCATGAACGTGTCTTTGTTCATACTTGACCATACGAAACGATGGATAATGAGTTTGAGGGGTGAGTGTATGTCGGAATTGAAACGTTATGTAGACCATTAAAAAACTTGGCAGCCCATTGCTGATGGAGCGATCGGTCGGCGAACGGATGCATGAATTGATGCCAAAATGATGGAAGGTGGACAGACGCGGCAGCAGCGTTGCGTGTTGATGCAACGGAAGTTGGAGGTTTCTCTTGTACTGGAGAAATTGGCATGGTGAAACGTGTGCGCGTAACCATAGTGTGGATGAAGGTCGGATAACAGAAACGGCCAACTGTCACGTCGGGCTCACCAATTATTAGTGCATACACCTTCTGAGCTATATTATGGTTACCATAATCTGTGCACTAATAAGTCTTCCATGATCGTATAAATGACGAAGTTGAAGAGGAAAGGTGAAAGTGGACACCCTGTCTGACGCCATTTGATGTGGTGAACTCAGAAGAGTGCTTCCCGCAGATCTTCACACGGCCGCAGGAGTTGGCGTACAGCACCTTAACGAGGGCCAAGAAATTATGGGGGACACCTTTGCTTCACAGACACTGCAATAGTGCCTGATGGTCCACAGATTCAAAGGCAGCTTTCAGATCAAGGAATACAACTATTGTTGGTTGCTGGAAGCACTCTCACTGTTCCAGAATCTGTCGGAGGGTGAAGATATGATCGATGCATCCTCTTGCAGGACGGAGCCCAGCTTGGTTTTCACGGATCTATCTCTCCCTATGTTCAGTCAACCTTCGAAGGATAAGACCAGAGAGCACCTTCAATGCCACAGCTACCAGGTTGATACCACGGCGGTTTTCACACAGCGTCCGCCTAACCCTTTTTGAAGACAGGAATAACTGTCGACATACCCGTTCTGCAGGCAACTTCTCCTCTCTATATATCGCACCAATTAGTTTTGTTAGATAGGTCATCAGGAATTCTCCGCCTCCTTTGAAGAAGGCTGGATAGAGACCGTCCGGTCCTGGTGCCTTCCCACTTTTAGTACGGATATTTCGTACTTTATTTCTTCTTCCGACGGATGATCAAGGTTTACATTCCATTCGCCCGTATGTACTATATCCACAGGCTGTGTTGCAGGAGGCCATCCAAACTGATCTACGAAGTGTTCAGTCCACATTTCCAGTCGACGTTTTAATTACCAGCTCCCCACTTAGTAACTAGTTATCTTACCTCACATGACAATCCCGAACAGGTTTAGCCAGCCTCCAACCTCGACAGAAACACCAGTCCTCCCAGTGCAGGTGGCGCCATACCCCGTTTAATCCAAAGTGAAGTTTTAGAATTGGCCACACCAGAACCCATCCATCCCTACCCGCAGATGTTGCTCCCTCTCCTCGGGAAAATACACAACTGCACCAAGTGCTAAGCACACATCCCTTTCCGACCAGAAAAAAACTAACGCACCATTTTTACCATGGCTGGCTTGTCTGAAGTAGTGGAAACGATCCTCACTGAAAAACGCATATGAAATCCCAAGGTGACATGTGGGCATTACTTTGTTACTCTCCTCCGGTCTTTTGCTTCGGAGCAATTGTTGGAACTGAACTGGTATTTCTCGACACTCCGACAATCCGGTCTCCTCACCAAACCAGGCCCGTATTACGTGCCCCCTAGTGAACAATGGCACCAGAACCTTTTCCTACTGTTCTTACACAGCGAGTTTAGTTCGTTTCTTGCCTGGCTACACTTCACTGTAGTTGATCCACCTCGCCTTAAATTTGTGACAACCAAGTGTAGCCTATGAATATATTGAACACCGAGCTTATAAGCATTCCCCCTCGAAAAAAACACTGCGATAATTAATCATCCTACATCCACAAAAGACTCCATATCTCTGTCTTTTGAAACCTAACTCCCATAGAGCCAACAAAACACTATTTCGCTGTCTCGACTCTATCCCTTGCCTTCCAAGAACCAGTAATGGTCTTCTCACGTCAGAGAAGTAGCTAACCTGGCTTCCGTAAAATCCAGAATTCTGCCAAGCCTTCGCACCTTCTCTTAGTTTTAACCCATTGTTACGCCCGAGAGAGAGCACCCTTTTCTCACCTTTCACTTATTGATCAAGGACGGCAAAACGCTTTACGCCTTATTCTTCAATTTACCTTGATACACAGCACTTAGTCTCTTTCCAATCACTGGGGGCTGATCTTCACTGAACCAGCCTACCTACATTATGGTGATCCGGAAGTGCACAACCTATCTCTCGGTAAGTGGTATTGTCTAGTTAGTGGGTCAAACCACGGCGAAACCGGAAAAAATGTGACGTCAAAAATCATATTTCATTACTACCGAAATTTAGGTGGCTACAAGCAGCCTATACCAGTACATGAAAGTACTGTCCCTAATCCGTAAAAAGCTGAGTTATGCAATATTTCACGCGCTCTTCTAGCAGCGCCCTTAAATCTGCTAATAGCTCCTAACTTGTTCAAATATACCTCGGTAGTTATTCCGTTCTGGATATCCGCAGTTTGACGTTATTATATGCCATTTCCCTGAAACAATGTGGACTATGAACATGCTTGAAGACTGCTGTCTCCAAGTCAATTCGCTTTCGACTACAGACTCCACTACTTCAGTGAATTCGGAAGCATAACCTTCGACATTCCCCTCCTCTGTTGACATTCTTCGTCAGCGTCAGTTAGTCTGAACAATATCCGATTTTCAGTGTCGAAGAACTTTACACACTCAACTTAGCCATCTTACCCGAATCAAAACCTTAAAACCTCCCTTAAATCTCAGCCACCACAGATGCAGCCGAGTCCATATCTCTAAAAAGGCTTTCCAAAGTGTGTTTAAGACCTTAGATGCTGTAAGCGTACAACAGTCGCAGTTCTAAATATGTGGTCGGGAGAGGAACAGGAAATGAACTTTAGGAGCCATCGAAATCACCCCTCGGACAGTACTTTCTGAATTATCGTTTAAAGCGTGTTGGTCTAGTGCCCGAGCCGGCAAATAATTAGTCAAACGTCATTTACTTATCTCCAGAAGAGTTTTCAAAAGAAGGCACGAAACCTGTCTCCAGTAAGAAAATGAGGCATCAGTGTTGTTTGATCTGTGTATATATTTCCAATCGATGGTCTGAACATATGTATGAAAGGTTCTCACACTACAAGTTTGACATCTATGATTTCTCCATCTTACTCCTTAGACTGAATTAGTTCCTTCCACTAGAACAATTCCAACCGACCGTTACAAGCAGTAAATTCAGAGAACCTCAGCTCTTTTGCAAACGCTTAGGCTGTTCTCGCAGCAACAGAGAAATTTCAGAGACAGAAATGCCCCTTCTACGAACACCGACAGACACTTCCTTACATGAACGGCTCTTGTCTAGAGGCTTGTCTTCACCCAACTGTTTCTTGAAAACTTGTTCGTTTCGAGCTGTCCCATATTTCTCAACAACTAACTCCGCACATGTCCACAACCTTCCGACCGGTTTGGTGTCTCTCCAAGGAGAATAGATGTGATTTTCCAGGTGAGAGTTAAATACTTCCGTGAGTCACTCATCAGTTGCCAAGACAGAAATAGACCATATGAACTGCGCTCAACCACGAAATGACAGCGACCAAATGCAACGGATCCATTTGAGAAACATCTACTTCGGATTTGATATAGACAGCCTGAGATCCAAATTCAGCCCAAACTGGGCTGACGTTACTCAAATTTAGCTTCCTGTCAGCGGGGTACGCTCGTGATAGAATGAATGGCTCAAACCATTTTTCTTTTTGGAAGTGGCTTCAAAACAGGTAGATAAGTCAGACCAAACAATAAAATGTGGGTTAAGAAAAGTAGAACCAGACTTGCCTGTTTGAAACAATTCGGATCCGCTGGGCGGGCACCCGTTCTTGAAAGATATTCATCCCATTCGAAAAAACTTGATGAGTCAGATGAGTTGTGCGTACTCATCGGAAGTGGGACTCGGTCCAGAACTAATTAACTTTAGTCGTAAATTCCACCTGACAATCAACTTCCAATAGATATTGTATCAAAGGTGCTGAAACATAAGGTGACATTACATTAACTTGGCCAATCGGTTTCAAGGAGCGGCGGTACTGATGCAAGCGGAGAACAGTACAAGGAAACATCGTGTTGGTTCTGCTGTGTACACACCGTTGGGTAATCCAATACGGTGAACAAAACACTGCCAGAGAAGCTTGGGGACAACATCAAACAACGCGCGACTTGCGCAATTTCCGAAACGCATATAAAACGGTGGCAGTAGTTCAGACAAATCACTCTCACTACCTCCAACCGTCGTGATACCAGACAAAGATGAGTTACACAAGACAGCATCCGGAACCCCACTCCACTCAGTAACTAATCAAGAGGCGACTGATCCAAGTCCGCTAACCCGAGCTAGGTCGGTTTAGATCCTCACAACTTTCAGAAAATATTAACGAATCAACCTCGCGTGGAGAGCCTTACTCATCTGGTTTCTTTGAAACTAACCCATCAAGAATTTAAAAAAACTAACCTATCGCGGTCAAACTGACTGCGCTCCCATGCGACCTGTTAGGTTATACCGTGGATATTCAAATAATGCCCTGACTGAAGTGTAGGAAGTTTATCAATATGAACTCCCAATCCACAACATTTGGATATGACATGCTTCATTGAAAGATGGACTATCTTAAGAGAGTTTGTCGAGCCTATCAAGGTTTGGAGCGAGGGTCTGCTCGTAATGGCTCAGTTTACCGTTCTATATAGCTAAAAGTGATCTGGTAGCACTCGGACGCTCGTTCATCAACAAACCTCTCCCCGTCCAGGCTACCAAAAAGTACAACCGACTGTCGCCAATACGACATCCATGTATTACTAAAGTCAAGGAACACCATTATTGTAAGATATGCTTGAGGGGATATGAGGATGTAGCCCAAGAAATCCTTTCCCGATAGGAACCCAGCTTTCCGTCCTGGAGCAGCTTATTAAGACGAAGTAAAAGAAGCGACGGAAAGAGTCTGGTTACAACCGGGTCAAGTTGATTACTGTGTGATTGCCCAACATACGCGAGCAATTTGTTCTAAAAAAGGGCACCACTACAACTGATCCGATAATCAACATCATCATCATCGCCGGAGATATCAACACCAGTGCTTACTTTGATACTTTACTACCGTACAACCTCAAAGTTTATCTGACTGTACTTAAAGCCCTAAAGTGAAAAGAAGCAAAACGAGTGGATGAGAGAGAGCCTGGTACTGGTTTATCGCAAGCATTCTCAGGGGCCTACATCTCCAAACGCTCAGACGGACAACGTGGGAAGAAAAGGGCAACACAAAAGCCAGTACCATCGATCAGCTGCCATTCCTGCAATATCTCCACCCAAACATAATGCGGATCACAGGAACATCACTCTAGAAGGCGGACCGGTTTGATCAGATACACTTCCGTCAGAGCGAATACAACTACCGAGGTATTCAAAATTATCCACAACCTCGTGATTCTCCCTGAAATGTAAGGACCATATTTATCAACAAACTTATGCAGAATCTCCTGTTGAGCACGTGTTTTCAGAAGCACTGGTTAGTCGACATAATCGAAGGCGCCAAGATTGAGCGTCTCTTTGCTGAAAAACTGAAAAACGTAATGGAAAGAATCAACAGATATGTGCGTGATCGGAGTCCACATGGGAAGAGCGGTGGACAGCGATCGGTCCTCGCCATCAGTGAATGAGTGGCCTCTTTGGATTCCGGGCTGGTTGCTTGAGGAGTACTACATAGTCAAACGACTCCCACCTGAAATTGCCACTACAAAACCGATCTGTGGTCAGCACACAGACACAGTGGATATCCTTTGTTATCGTGCCTCAGCACCTCTAAACCTACCGACATGGGCGCTAACGTTACCAGAAGCCACAGCGAGGTCGGTAATTTTAACAATGATATATAGTAATCGTTCCGCTGCAACATCCTTTCGATGTCTAGCTGCCATGCCACCCGAAGGAAGCACAAGGGCTGAGATACTTCCGGCTTGCCCAAGCCTACACAGGAGCAGGTTGTGTTCTAACCACGGAACTTCCGGTCAGTAAGTTCGGGCCTAAACCACTGAGCTATCTCAGTCCGCTGTAAAGTAACACCTAGAGCCTCAATGATTCGGAAAGAAGGGTCCTTTGCTCGAGCATCTCTGACAGACGTTACAAGA